>BTSX01000003.1:17471176-17531018 GCA_036245825.1 Pristionchus entomophagus | reverse complement strand
GTCTGGAAAATTGCTCAGCTCGGATTCGGATTATATTATAGATTTATATCTTCTCGGCACGCCGGATCGATCAATCTACATGGCGCAGGCCAGATCGCAAATAGTGAAAAGTTGATATTAAAAAAAAATTATTCTCAATAGTCATGAAAAATGAACTGGACAAGCGTGTTCGCCATGAAATTCTACCTCGGCAACACTTTTCGCCTAAAATTAGCTCTTTCGGGAGCCGAGTAGAACGTCAAAACGTGATTTCGACGTTACGCCATCTGGAGCCCTCTATCTAAGTTAATGTTTGATGCAAATTGTGTCGTAGTTTATTCCCTGTATGTTTCTTTCTGTTATGCGCTGTTACTCGCACTGTGAAATGGTCTGGATCGGTCGTATATGCCGTTCGAAAATTTGTAGGCCTTTCCTTGCGCTTTATTTCGTGGGTTACTGCCGGTTTTGGATGTTATTCGGTTGTTAGTTTATCATTATTACTCTTCCAGCATTGCAGAATCGCCGAAGCAACAGTGGTTTATAGCAGTGGAGGGTTTGGCACTTGGCTGTTACAGGATTTCGTCACAAAGAGAGGTGTGTATTATCATTGTTCGACTTATTCTCTTACTCGGTAGCCAAGAGTTAGGGTTTTTTTCGCTTTCAATCCCTAATATATCGCTTATTTTCATTAAATTTATATTTTTTTTTACTGCAGAGTCCATCGAAGTCGAGGAAGATAGAAGATCAAATTTCTATTCTTCGATAAATTGAACTACCGCCATGCAGCGAGGTACCTATTTTAATTATGTCATTATTCTTATGTATGTAATCCTCTCCTCCTAGGGCTGGCAATTTGTGTCTGAAAGAACCGCTTCTCTCGAGCGTTTTTGAGACAGGAATGAGTCGGACACCAATTGCCAATCCTATCTCCTCCCTAACAATCGCGCCGCAGAGAAATCCATAAAGTCACACTTATTCTCATTCCCTCGCAAAGTATGTCCGACGATTTTTGGGCTAGCGCGTCAAAAATAGTCTGTCGAGTGAATACCCACTTTGAAGCGTTCTGAGACCAGATGCGACCTGATGCGAATCTGCGCGGTGCTTTTCTCATGGGGGACTGAACTGTAGGTGTAATAGGATATTTAAGAATAATGCATGAAAACAGTGAATTTGACTTAAAGATACTTTTGTATCTCTCGGACCAGGAGAGCGAGAACGGGAAGAGTAGATCAAGGACAGGTTCTTTGGTGATACATGGTTATCTTATTATTTGAACTCAGATTGAGGCCTACTTCTCATTTGATAACAAGGAACTCTTTCTAATCGACAATTCGTGTCTTGAAGATGTGCCTAATTTGATTCATTTTCATCTTCATGCAAAAAGGTGAGCCATTCATGAGTAATGCGATAACACTTTTCAGAATGGATCTGCTAGATTCGATGCGTAAATAAATGTGACTAAGGAGCGATAACTTGTTCGTTTGCTCCGCATAAATCTGATCAGGTAATATTATGATTGTGAGGTGTAATGTAGCAGGATCATTCTAGAGACGAGTTGGATAATTCAAAAAGAAGAATGGAAGTTCCGGAAAAATAGAAGATGAGTCTTGATGACAATACATTTTCGACGACTACCGTGGGCGAGACCTAATTTTGTTTGATCGATTTATGTCCCCACTGTTGTTGTAAATTGTTATTTCACTAGTTCCGTTTGTTACTATCGATAGGATATCATTGTGTTGTCTTTTGCTGGTGAGTGGCCTACTACTCGTTACAACTTGTTTTTTATTTGCTTTGAATACGGTAGATAAAAGGAGAATCTGAGAAATCCATATTGCAAGCGAACGAAAACACGAAAGACGATTTTTCTTACAGTAATCCCCAAGCGCGAACCCCTCCCTACCCTTTCCCCTATTTAGGCTGCTAAAAGCTCCGCTATTAGGCCTGCTAATATCAAATTCCACTATTATGGGGCCCTAATATTTCCGCTATTAGTCTACTAGCTAGCACAACTACTAGTGAAACTTTTAGTCCCCCTAATAGGGGAGCAATTACCAGAACGGGAAGTGGGCCGGGAAGGGTAGAGGACTCTCCTTTCCTGGCCGATTCCGATCACTTTATTTTAGCTCATTCATTTCTCTGACCCTAGATTTGGCTGTAAATATAGATACAGAATCCTCTCATCACTCCAGATCGATATCACTATGTTGCTAAGAATACTTTGGCCTCTACGAAAAAAAATGAAGTTTTAAAAATTATTTTTGAAAATCGTGAAAAATGAAACTAGACAGGCGTGTTCGCCATGCAATTCTACCCCCAGGAAACATTTTCACCTAAAATTAGCACACACGTGAAAAGGTGATTTCGACGTGACGCCGTCTGGAGCCAACAAGGGGTCGATGTGCAAAATCGATGTGTCCATCGCCTTTAGCACCATCGATATCCCCAAAACGCACAGTTTCTGAAAATTGAACTTTTTGAGCTGTGCCAGTCCTTGCTCGAAAATTACGTGAACGGCCTCATATTAAATTGATCTATCCTGATTATCCTAAGAGGCGTTCTGAGAGCAAGAAGTACCGGAGTGAGGTAAAACGATGATTTTCCACTGTTTTCTTTCGTAGTTTGGTGAGCTCTAATTTCGAAATTCGTCACAATTATTCGATAAAAGTTATTCAAAAAAATCGATTTATGAAAAAACAAAAATCAATATCGATGGGCCATTTCTGCAGACGTAATCTCCTCGATATTTGGTACATTTCATCTGTTGGACTTATTTCACTATCATTGCTCTAAAATAAACTACAGGTCTCTCAAAACGGCACGTTTCAGAATTTTAAAAGTTGACGACGTCCGTCGTCGTTGAAATCGAGAATTTGGATGGGTTAAAGAATGTGCCAACTACCCCACTATTTTACTCGAATCTTACGTGACACGCGTTATATCACGCGTGTCGCCTAAGATTCGAATAAATCTTGGCACAGCATCAAGCTGATCTCCCTCGGAAGAGCTTTGTTCCAAATTCTCGATTTCAACGACGACGGACGTCGTCAACTTTTTAAAATTCTGAAACATGCCTTTTTGAGAGACCTGTAGTTTATTTTGGAGCAATGATGGATAAATAAGTCCAACAGATGAAAAGTACCAAATATCGAGGAGAATACGCCTGCACAAATGGCCCATTTATATTGATTTTTGTTTTTTCAAAAATCGATTTTTTAAAATAACTTTTACCACAATTTCGGGCCCAAATGGGCCCACCGACCACCTGGTCAGGCTCGATGAGACGAATCGAATGATATGCTGTTCATATAGTTTATTTTGATGTACGACTAGTGAAATGTCCCTTTTAAGCATTTCCGGCGCGACCTCTAAACAGGGACGCCAGCGTGGGAAAGTACGGAAAATTTTTGGCCAGCTCCCGTACCTCGCGGGTTCAATGTCCGACCGGTGCAGACATCTTTTGCTGCATTTTTACTTGATTTGCGTGTTTTTCCCGATTCCTTATTTTTATGGAAATATCATCCATCTACTTTCTGGAACTTTCTGAGATTGTTTTCTGCATTTTTAAGAGCGCTGAAATATTTGTGCCCCATTCATTTCTGCTCAAGTCGTACCCAGAGTAATTCTCTACAAAATTTTATAATAAATTTATATATCCTGTTTATCCTAAGAGGCGTTCTGAGGGCAAGAAAGTGCCGGAGTGAGGTAAAACGATGATTCTCCACAGTATAAAATATTTCAGCGCTCTTAAATATTCAGAAAACAATCTCAGAAAGTTCCCAGAAAGTAGATGGATGATATTTCCATAAAAATAAGGAATCGGGAAAACACGCAAATCAAGTAAAAATGCAGCAAAAGATGTCTGCACCGGCGAGGAATTGAACCTACGGGGTACGGGAGCTGACCAAAAATTTCCGTACTTTCCCACGCTGGCGTCCCTGTTTAGAGGTCGCGCCGGAAAAGCTTAAAAGGGACATTTCACTAGTCGTACATAAAAATAAACTATATGAACAGCATATCATTCGATTCGTCTCATCGAGCCTGACCAGGTGGTCGGTTGGCCTATTTGGGCCCGAGATTGTGGTAGAAGTTATTCAAAAAAATCGATTTCTGAAAAAACAAAAATCAATATCAATGGGCCATTTGTGCAGGCGTTTTCTCCTCGATATTTGGTACTTTTCATCTGTTGGACTTATTTATCCATCATTGCTCCAAAATAACTACAGGTCTCTCAAAAAGGCATGTTTCAGAATTTTAAAAAGTTGACGACGTCCGTCGTCGTTGAAATCGAGAATTTGGAACAAAGCTCAACGCTATCTTGTGAGGGACCATGAGGACTACTGAAAAACGTATGGGTCAAAAAATGTGCTCACTAACCCTAGATTTTATTCGAATCTTAGGTGACACGCGTGATATACAATGCTCACTCATACAAATTGAAATTAATAAACTAAGCCAAAAAGTAATTTATCAGACAATCACGATGGTTCATTCTCTGTATTCTTCATTCTCATCATTTCAACGATCTGAAGACCGATCCTTTCTGCTTGTCCCTTCATCATCTGGAATGGTCATGGATACAGTATTCCCCCCTCCCCCCTCCCCCTTCTCTTCTCTATCTTCTTCTCACCTCTTGCTCGTTATTCTCGGGTATCTTCACGACTTCTAACAGTCTCTCCACTGCTTCTCTCGCTGCTTCCAATTCCCCATCGTTGAATTCGAACACCGAGTAATTCCACATCTTCTACAATCATCTCCATCCCCCCTCCCCCCTCCCTCCCCCTCCCCCCTCCCCCCTCCCATCATCCTTCTCTTCCTTCTTCTTCTCCTCACCTCGATATCTGGCTTTTCCATCACTTCCAAGGCCTTTTTGTATGCTTTCCTTGCATTGGGAGGATCTTTCATCCGAGTGAGAACAACTGAAGAGAAGAGATGTGAGGAGAAGAGGGAATTGAATGAGACTGGCAAGAGTGGCCAGGATATCCCCATCATTTGGTTTGAGAGAAAGAGAAGCAGAGAGGAAATGATAGGATGAAGCCAATTGATTCATCGCCAGATGAGAGAGACCCAGATTGTAGAGAATCTGAAGAGAAGGAAGGTAGATCAGATAGATGGGAAGAGGAAGGAACCTTGTATTCGAGGGGATTGAGAAAGGCCGCCTTCTTGAGACAGGATATACCAGATACAAACTTGCCCTTTGCATAGAGACACATTCCTGAAGGGAATTATTAATGGACTGAATTGGATGGGAGAATACCTATGTTATTCCATAGACATCCATCATATACATTGGTGGCAGCAGAGATACTGTAATATCCTTCCCTCCCCCTTCCCTGTCCTCTCTCTCTCCTCTCTCTCTAATCTCTCTCTCCTCTCACCGATATTTATTCAACGCCACATCATGATCTCCATTTTTCTGCATCACATATCCCACTCCAAGAAGTGCCTCCGGATTGGCCGATCTGAATGATCTTTGATCTTTCCCTTTCCTCCCCCCTCCTTACGAGTATCCCAATGCACGAGCGAACATAGCGAATCCCTCCTCATCATCTTCCATCCTCAGAAGGAGTTTACCCATCTCGATGTAGTTCCCACTCTCTTCATGTTCCAACTGAAAGGGACTCAACCTCTCTCCCTCCCCCCTCCCCCCCCCCCTATTTCCTCCTCCTCATCTCCTCACTTCTATAATACTCCTATAAACAGCGACAGCACTGGCCAAATCTCCTAGATCAATGAATATTCCTGCTTGGAGACGAAGTAATTCAGGCCGATTCTTCAGATTAGGAAGCCAGATTGAGGACATCTTTGACCTAGGAAGGAATGATTCTAGATTGGATGGATAGAGACTCACCTTCTCTAGTGTCTCTCTATTCCTTCTCCCTGCATGATAGAGGGAACGAGCCAGCCAATAACAAGACATCTGCAACTCTCAATCCCCTCTCATTCCAGACTCATCCCATACACAATCTAGTTGATGGGTGTTTCTCTGCATGGCCCTCTGAAGGATATCCACTGCCTCCATATGACGACCAGCCAGGAAATGAATTCTACCCACTTGAACTGCGAAACTGAAATAAACGTTGATCATATATGATTCTACTCAACCATCCCATTCTAATTCCCTTATCACTTACTCCAGATTGGAAGGAACAAGTTGGAATGCTTGTGTGAACCATCGCAGTGCCTCTTCTAGATTCCCTTCCTCTCTGGCAATAGTGCCTCTGACTACCTTGGCATATACATTCCTCCCTCCAGTCTCAGTCTCCATCTCCTGAGATGACATGGTCCTTCTAATCTCTTCTTGTCACTCACTGAAGCCTTGGCCTTGCAATCATCATAATCTCCACTGATAAGAGAGAGATGGAGTTGGCCATTGTAGTAGTTGAGATGTTTTGGTTCTGGGACTGACGACGTCTTCTTCGTCTCCGATCGACCCTTAAATCAAGTCACATCATATTCCTTTGATTTAGGAAATGAACACGAGAATGGAATAAGAATGAAGAAAAGAGCATACCGAGTTAGGGGCATTATTGAGAAGACTAGAATTATCGTCCTCATCCATTGTAGAGAAAAGAGAGGACTTCCATCTCCTCTAACTAGTGACTCCCCCCCCCCTCTCATGCCTCTCTCGTTTCCATGGAGACTTCTATACCTTTCCTGATCTCTCTTCCTCCCGCTCTCTTAATTACCTCTTGTTCATTAATATTGTTCTTGAGGAGTATTATAAAACAACAATTAAAGAACAATCTTTATAAACAATATATTTTCTCAACAGTAAAACAACCAATCAACAACTCAACAACAAAACATAATTGAAACTAGTTATGCGCTAGTAGAATCATATTGATTAATTGGCGAAGTAACCATTTATTGTACAGCAACTCCGAAGGGAAATATTGGGAATAAGTGCGATTGATCTGCCCTCTTCTACTCCTTCTTCTCTTCATAATTGTGGAAGTGGAGAGAGATACCTTCCAGATTGCTTCTCGATGGATATTCCCTAGTAGATCATCGTTCTCCTTCTGCACTCGCATCTGCAAAGGAATTGATAACTAAATAATCACAACATTTAATAACCTGATCCATCTCGATGGAAGGGGAAATCACTCGCGTTTCCTTGATGAATAGATCCATAATCTCATAGCAGATTTCAATGGAATCACTAGATGAAACCTCGACCAGAACGGAAGAAGTTGTATCTGTCATCTGCAAGATAGAAGAGGGGGAGAAGATACCAATACAAACAACTATCTTAAATTATCAGCAACTAGCCGTTTAAAACAACCAGGCTGATAAATATAAAGTACAGCCAAAAAAAAGGTTGTTTTTTCTTTAGATCTCTATATAGAAGGTTCTCATTGTTTCTCACTTGGTACCTTGGTGAGATCAGAATTGGTGAGAGGAGGGAGGGAGATAACGAGTCCCGCTGAATCAATGAGACATCCCAGGAGGGGGAGATCCTTCACCATATGCAGATATCTGCACACATTATAATAATTACATTATATAATTAGTTTATCTTCTTGACGTTCTTTTGGAAGTAGCACCACATCAAACGATAAAAGTAGAGTAAGGAGGGGAGTGGCACCTGTGGACGGGATTGACTTGACTCCTTTTCTCTCTTTTCCTTGCCAATTCAGAATCAAGGAGTAGATTGGAGAGAAGTTCACGAGCTGAGACTGGAGTCTTCTTACGAAGAGCTGTGATCTACAACAACAAATATTGGAAAGGAAGAAATGCCAAAGGAATATTCTACCTATTTTGAAGAAAAAAACTTACGAATAGTTCATCGATGGGTTAGGGCGAGATATCTGAGAGGGAGGGAGAGACAACTCACATCGTGAGTACCAATGGTAGCACGAGTTCGTTGAATGCATTCGTTACTGTGCAATCGAGTCTGAAGGAGAGGGGGAGGAGTGAATTAAATAATTCAACAGTAATGAATACCATAATTAGACGTAAGAGCTATAACTAATGAGTGATATCAACAGTTTTTTCTACGAACCTGTAGATTGATGAATTTGCGGAGTTGTGTCCGGATAGATCGATATTCCTGATGACACAAGTGAGGAGGAAACCACGAATGGACGAGACCGAATCCAAGACCTTCACTCGCATCTCAAAGAGATGCATTTCATTGTGAAAAAGAGAAACAACGGGAATGGAATATCAGCACTCACTTATTTTGTAAAATAAAGACTCACAAAAGATCGTTAAAACACTTTTTTGATTAACACAACCTTAATTCATCTGCCAGATATAACTAGATTCACAGTGACCATATCGGTACATCACATCGAGAGGTCACACATTAATTGAATGGAAACATACACTGGGATGGTGAGTTATCACTTTGATTGAATCTCCGTTCTCAGTTTCTTCGTCATTTTTCTTCTTCTTCTTTTCATTCGAATCTTCACTTTCTTCCATTTCATCGTATTTTCTCCGAAGATAATCGAGCACCGATGGAACCTTCAAGAGAAACACATTCATCTTTTTTGTAGTTCCGGCTATTCTCTTCGTTCACACTTACTAAAAAACGGTTTGTAGCGCTTGAAAATTAAAAAAAAATTGCTAAAAAACTTCTTACAATTTTGGCCGTAAGAAGTTCAAAATATCTAGTGTAAATTCGGAGATTTCCGATAAGAGACTGCAAAAATTTCCGGGCGAATCACTTTCCGTCATATTATATAGGGGTCTCCCATAAGTAGAGAGGGCAAAGGGGTATTAATAAACAACCCAAATATTTATTCCTTTATTCCAAATATTTATACTTCGCTTATAGAATCGAGTGTGCTGAATTTAACAATTGCAAAGAAAGGCATAAAAATTGATAATGTAATAAAATATAGGGATTTATCAAAATCTTCGATTGACTGCCCATCTACCGTAATCAATTTTGTCGAGTTAGCTCGAATTTATTACTGAAAATGTTTCATTCTGATTTAAAAATATTTAAACATTATTTTTATTCATTTTTGTGTATGCTACTTTGAGAACTAATGAAAGTCGATATAATACTGGTGAATTTGAGAGAAAAAGCTAGAATGCGAACGAGAATTCGATTGAAATTCGAAAATCATGAAGTGCTGTCTTCAAGGCCGTTAAGCAATACTTCCGAGTGATAGTAGCCAATCGGTTTCACAATTAAAAGAGTCTTCAGCACCCATAGAACGAGCTGTGATAGGCTAATAAGAACGGGCCGAAAAGATAACGATGCTATAGGTATGAAAGTGCGGAAAACATCAAAAATGAGAGATTTTTGGTGTTTTAAAGCTGCAAAACTATAGTTCCGACTGAAAGCTGATCGTAAGGCACCCCATGTCCCGATGGATGTTCCATGAAAGTGCTATCAGACGGGCCGAGCGTTAACGGAAGTTGTAGGTTAAGAAAGATTGGAGAAACAGTACAACGTTTGCGAGAAGAATAACGCTTATGTACGAATAATCTAAGTAAACCTTATGAACGATAGTGTGCATGGGTATGTCAGGCACCCGAATTGACAAAATAAAAAAGCTATTGAATTCAATTAAAGACGGAATTAATTTTCAAAAACAAGATACTAAAAAATCAGTTCTCGATACTCGCGAAAGCTTTGAATAGCATTTCTGTAAGAAAATTCGTCTTGGAACACACGATGCCCTCCCTACCCATAAGTTCGTGCACTTTTTTTCAAAATTATTTTCTCAGTCGGTTTGATGTTCAACGAGTCCTGCCCGGGGGCGTTGGGCAGGAGCAACCACTGCTGTACAATTTCGGCGCTCGAGCCCGTAAAAATATAACAGGATCCAATAATTAAGTCTTCCAAAGCAGACCTCACAAAAATCACCCATTCTAAGTTCTGATTATGGTTTCTAGTGTGCGGGGAATCGATGAAGAGTAAATAGCACCACAGCGCGTTAAACAGGCAGGGGCGGTTCGTTGATGTGGGGCGCGTGCGCCAATCGGCCGATTCCCCAGTTTCCCACTTTGTGTGTAGTGCTGTGACTTTTTCGCTGTTTTTGATCGTTTTGCCCCTTTACAAATATTTATAAAATCGTAATAAAAATTTTCTCTTCATTTTCGCTCTGTAGGGTCCTGGGCATTTGCGAACATTTGTAGCTGTCATTTAAAGCACAATTCAACAACTGATGCTCATCTCCGCGAAACCCTTTCATCGTGTCTGAAACGTTCAATCACTTCTAAATAATCGAGCAAAATTTTAAATCAAATTTTCGCTCTGTAGAGTTGTAGCGTATGCAAGTACTATCATCTTAGGCTATCATAAATATGGATCTTTACACAACCAAAGGTTTGATGCTCTTTTTTGTGAATCACAGTGAACCTTCACAAGCAGGACTTTCAAACGAGTATTTTTGCGTCATATCCATAATTACTGCATGCAATAGCTAACGGAGCCTTTGTATTGCGCCCCGCCGGAACTGAGCAGCAACGCGTGAACGCGAAACATTTATCATCCCAAACCGCTGACGGGCTGTGAGCACGCTTTTCCGGCTTGCCGAATCACATTGGAATAGCACTACGAAACTCGTCATTTCACGCACATTTTTGGAAATAATTGCGAATTTCATATCGAAAATGGTTAGAAGTTATTCAGAATGAAACAAAACTAATAATAATCGCTATTTGAGTTGAGTATAGATACCACAAAGCTTGCGAAATTTCAAAATGTTAAAATTGACCCTCACAAAAATGCATGAAAGTGAAAAGTTTTGAGTTATCTCTGCCATCTCATTAGATAACTCGTGTATTATATTTTCAATTAACACTACACCCGTCTCTCCTACTTCGTGTTCAATCTGGAATCCCCATCTTCAAGTACAAATAAATAGAAAATATCCAAAATGAGGTCGAAAATATAACTGTTCACCATATTGCGTCAAAATTAAGCAATATTTCCTAAATCTAGAAACGGGATAAATTCATATTTGGTTCATAGGTATCTCAATACATACGAAAGAATGATTGAGATTGGGGCTTTTATTGTGCAAGAGAAAAGGTAAAGTTTTTTAAAAAAAGTGCACGAACACCCCAATAGAACCGGAAACGTTTCCGCCAAACCATGATAAGAATATAGACGAACAAAGCGAATATGTCTCACCTTTACTCGATTATCATTCGCCAACTTTCTAAATCGTGTATCTCTGAACGGATTTCCTTTCAGATCGAGGAATCTGAGAAAAAATATTTTTTAAACAAAATATTCGCAGAAGTGTGCATACCGAATTTTATCCATGAGTCCGAGACAAAGAGGAAGATCAGTCAGTCCGTTCTTCTCCATTTTGATATCTTTCATCTTAGTCACGTTTGAGAACTAAACATAAATATATTGATAATGTTAACGAGAGAACGGTAATAACCTCAAATGGTAGATCAACGATGTGATTGTGAGAGAAATTAAGGGTGTGTAGTTTGACGAGTGATTCGGAAGTGAGAGAGGTCGGGAATCGAGTGAGTTTGTTGTGACTCGCCTGACAGCACCATCTTTAGATTTCACAATCTTGTCTCCCGAACCTTGTTATACTAGAATTTCCTTTTATTCTAACAATGCTTCCATTATGTTCATTGTGATTATCATAAAAGGAGATTTTATTAAACAGTAGTGATCACCTCCAGTATGTGAAGCATAACGAGACCATCGAAATCGAAGAGACCATCTGTCGTGACCTGCAAGAGAAAACTTAAATTCAGTGGAAATAACACTCAATACCTTATTCTTAGCTATGTCCAGCGATTGGAGATTTTCGAGATTCTTCATTGACTGGGGAAGCGAAACAAGCTCATTCGATGATACGTCGATCAATTTCAGCTGTGTGAGTTGCCCGATTTCTTCGGGTAGGCATCTGTAATGAATATCATATCCCTTTCAAGTAAATAAATAACATTTCGATTAATAGTTGAGTAGAGTCGATAGCTTTTATCTACATAAGGCGGACCATAATGTTTAAAAAAAAAAGATGAATAGTATCCAGAGTATGAGCATTATGATGAGAAAAACGCAGCAACAGCGAAATGGCATATTTTCCTGACATATGTTGAACTATACTATAAATTTAACAATACTTACGTGAGGCCGTTGTCTTTCAGAACGAGATTGGTAAGATTGGCACAATGTTCTATTCTGGCAGACAATCGCTCGAGGCCACATCCTCCTATATAGAGAAGATTTAGAGGGCTGTTCTGAAAAGAAGAAAGCTATGAAAGTAATGATACGAGGATCACCTTGGGAAATGCTCTCTCTTGAAGCTCCTCATCGTTCACAGATGGAGTACGAGAAGATGCCTTCACATTCTTCAATACTAGCTCGAACCGTTTGTTTTCCAAGCATGTGGTGATCTCTGGCCATTCTACGAGAGTGACCATCCTCAAAGAAAATATTGTCAGTTTCAGAAAGAACGAGAACAATAGTTGAATCATGCGCATATGCATAGATATATGTAACGATGTTGATCATGCGCCCATCAATTTCATAAATAATATCAAAAATCGAGAAAAGAACGAAAAAGCTACTGTGGTGTAAAAAGCGATAAAAGGCGGTCAAGGCCTCGGAGGGAAATTTGAAATTAGAAAATTTTCGCTTGTCACAAAAAACGAAACAATCGATCACAATCGGCTTGTAATCGATTGTTTCGTTTTTTATATCTTTCGTTTTATATGGAAGACAGTGTTCGAAGTCAACTCGAATGTTCTTCAATCGCAGAGGGGGTTCCATGTGGCTATATGCGAGGGAGCCACAAGGGAGCCAAGTATTTCATGCTGTCGAACGTGAAAGGTAGGCAAATTTACGTTCTAACATTGATATATCGTATGTATTCCAGTGTTTGCAAAGGCCATTTCTGCTCTCAGTAAGATTGCCGATGTATTAAATATTGAACCGAGCGAAAATGGAGTACGTTTAACCATGTCGCCAGAAAATTTTCATTCTACAATTCGTTTCAGCTAGCTCTAAAAGCCTTCCACCAGGGGAGATCTGCATACGGTGCCTTCCATTTCTCATGCAAATTTTTCGATGAGATGGACGTATCTCAGCTAAGCCAGGGTTATAGTAGCTGCAAAATATCAATGAAGGTTATTGAGAAGGTTGTTATTAACCGTTAAAATGTTTAATACAGAGTGCTCTGCTAATCTTCCAATCGGTGAATCGAGGGGGATCGATCTGGATCAGTTTTTGGGTGCCAATTGACAGTGGATCCATTATTAGACACCATACTCGTACAATTACATCTATCCTCAGGTATATCTATCCGGATTTACTCTATCACTCAACCTCAGATGTTACTCGATCCTACGAAGTATGTATGGTGGATACTGGAGCACATTATCGTGCTGATATCGATCGGAACGCTCTATCTAACAGAATTCAATCGAATCCCGAGTGAGTTCATCCGTCTTCCCAATTCTTTGTAATCTACTTCCCATTCAATTATATCTAGCTCTTCATCATTCCCTCATTATGCATATTCCAGAGTGCTGAAGGAGATACTGCAGCAAGCAGCGAATGTGAAGGAATTAGTGATTAGTGCGAGTAGGAAGCAGTTGATTGCGAGTACATTCAGTCAGAAGGATGATGGTCAGTCATATTCTCACTCCATTCCGTCGCATTCCTCGACCATCTCAGATATAACGAAGAGTACAATGCAAATGGACTTCCTTCCTGCCTCATTCAGCAAGTTTCAAGTCAAGAAAAAGACGGAGATTTCATTTCCCACAAAGGAATTCGCGGTGAGTCTATGCTTCCAATTCGAAGGTTAAGATTTTGTTGATTTGAGGCATTAGTCCACTTCGCTAGTGATCACACGCTTCCCATCAATCTATACTTTGATAAGCCCGGAAAGTGAGTGAAGGAAGCATCATACTGAATAAGAATAATGAGAACAGGCCCCTTATTCTATTCATCGGAGGGAGCATCTCTTATACTGCTGAAATCTCGATTGCTACTATGGAAGGAGAAGAAGAAGAGAACGAAGAGGAAGACGAGGAGGAGGAAGAAGAGATGGAAGAGTCAGTTGATATTGATGGGGGGATACTGTATAATGTGACTATGGATTCAGTCACAATCATACGGTGGGAATGTACAATGGAGAAGATGTGGGATTGGAAGACGAGAGTGAAGATGATGAGGATGATAGAAGAGAAGGAATGAGCGAGATAAGGGAAGAATCATTCCAAGTGAGAGAAGATACGATGGAAGAGGAGATGGGAGAGATCGATAATCGAGATGATATCATGATGGATAATCATGATCACGATATTACTACGGTAGAGAAGGAGAATGAGAAGACCGAGGCAGAAGGGGAATCATCTATACGGTTAGTTCCAATTCCTGACGTTTGCAGATCTAGGAAATGAATGAATGCCCGTCATTACCATATCCCTTTCAGATTGGATAATGGTGATGAGAGTGAGAGATTGATAGATGAATCGATGAGACCTCCCGAAGAAGAGCAACCACGAAATGAAGAAAGAAGTCAACGAGTGAGTTATTACGGTAATCATTTATCGATTAATATCGATCAGCTCGTATAGAAGAAAATATCACAAGTAAATGGCAAGTGAAATGTGACTAACAATGCGAAAGCTCGACTGAAGAAAAAAAACTGAATCGGGATGAGGGGAGGGGGAGGGGATATGACAGTCAAATTAATTAGTGCCATTCTAGCTACAATTATAATTTTGTAATTTAAGTACCGTCGATTCTTCCTATCTTCATCTCAAATGACTCAACATGCATCTCAACTCTATGGAAGGGAAAGAATTCTAGCGAATGACTCTGAAGATGAGGAGACAGATGAAGCTCCATTCAAAAGGAAGAAGAGATCACGACTAGAGAAGAATTAGATGATGAGAGAAGATTTTGATTCCGAAGATGAAATCTCAATATGCATGTTCGTTAGAATGATATGAAGAATTGTGCTGATACCTCCTTGGATGGATATATACGAATGAGTGTGAGCTGAAACATTCCCAGCAAAACCCCAAGCATATTCGGCGTCTAGGATGGGCACTGTAGTTAGGGGGAGGGGTATGAAAAGTTACGTACATATATAATGTGGTCGCCAATTATATACCCATAGATAAACCATTGGAGAGAAACGAAAAAATTAGCAGAGCACAGAGGCAATGGAAGGGATGAACTATCCTTCGATCCGATGACCTACCATATAATTGATTAATTAGAAGGAGGGGGATAAAATACCTCCTTGAGAGATGCGAGAGGAGAGGCAATTGAAGAGACGTTGAGAATCACACATATCGTACCCAAAAATGACTCTGAGAATATTAATTGATTAATAGAAAGGATGAAATAACTAAACCGGGATGGAGTAGTTCCCCGAAGTGAATTAGGTATTCAACGAGGGCAAAGAATAGAGCCTCTCCCATCATTATGTGTCTCATTCGTCTCTGAAATGTCCCCATCTGCCTCCCATCCCTCATCCTCTACAGTATCCATCAATCTTAGTCAACCTACAGTATCCTTTCATCTCATTCCTACAAAGTTTGACTTCAAAAGTCTCTCTAACCAGACTACAGAACTCCATTTGGTCTGTGATCCCATTTCTTGTCTCTTTACTTTACTCTATCGTTTCTTCTTCTCTTCCCTCTCTCTCCCCCTCTTGCTGCACTCACAGCACTCATTCCCCTTGATTCGTCCTTCTATTCACTGCATGGCAGCCCCTTTCTCTCTTCAGACTTACTTTCTCCATTCTTCCCTTCGTGAAGGCATAGTAGAAGATCAGATAAGAGAGTTGAAGAGTGGCTCCGACCACGTTCACGACCACGACCACCTGCACGACCCATTATACTAGATACCGTATTCCCTTGTGTGTCACTTTGTCATTTTTGAGAATTCCATATTGAAGAATGAATGAGGTGCTGAGAGCCGTGACAAGGAAGGGGGCGGCACCCTTCACGGTACCAAGTGTATCTCCTCGGTATATTCCATGGCAGATGGGCATCTATACTCTCATCTCAGTTGATCACTCAGTATATTACTCACTCCACAACAGAAAAGAAGAATAGTAGACGTTATCGCAGAGACTTTTAAAAGTTGGAAGGCGATAGATGGAGACGAGAGGGACATCTAAATGAGAGATTGTGTAGAGAAAGAAAGAATGAGTCTTTCTCCTCTTCTGTTTTTTTTTCGTTCCAAGGCCGTGCTAGGGGAGAATAGGGAGTGCTAGGCGGTGCCGGGTGACAGAGAGTCAGAGACACACTCTCTCTTCCCTTCTCCCCCTCACTTCCCCTCTCTCTACACACACTATTTCTTCCCTCTACTTTTTATCTTTACCACCCTGACTCTCTACTCAAGTACACATCTATCTGTAATCGCAACAGATGAAGGGAGAAAGAGAACGAGTGAACAGGGAAGAGAACACCTTTATGAGATGGACTAATTAGACAATCATCGGAGAATCAATCGATATAGCGATTGGATAGATCAACAGGGAGAGGGGGGAAGAGAGAGAGAGTCTGACAGGGAAATACTCGGATTAACCAATAAATATGTGGATCGCGTCGTAGGGAAATAAGAGAGGAAGAACTAGAGAAATGAACTAATTGTAACAAGTGAAGGATGGGATGAATCTACTCGCAATTCTGACTTGACGGGGAGGAATCTACTATAGAGACAGAGATACATCTCACAAGATGGAAGGACTATATACATACAAGGAATGCTTCCTACAAACAACGCCGTGGCTCGTAATCAATTGATCTACTTGTCAAGAGGGAAGGGAAATTGACTCGGCGCGGCCGGACTAAAGGAGAAAGTGTGAGGCACAGAGAGAGCGATGGGATATTATGGAACTAAGCAATGCCCTGGGGGCGAAATCGAGCTAGATCAGAGAGAGAGAGGAGAGAGAGAATAAAGGGAGGAGACACGAAGAGAGAAATGAGAAGGATGCGAATGATACAATACAATCTACAGTTTATGAAGTTGTCTATATGATCTAAGATGGAATGGGTCGTGATTTGATGGGAGGAGGAGGGAGATTGAAGTCAGAATGGACGATCCTTCTGACCCATTCTTCTTCCATTGCATCATTGACTCCAATGGTGAGCATGAGAGATACCCAATTGGAGGCTCTCACTCGAGATGCTGCCCCATGCACAGACACAAGGGCATGAGACAGACACAGCGACTCTGCAACCAATACAATCACTCCCTTTCATTCCCCCCTCCCTCTCTAGTTGATCTACTCACCATCCTCATTCATTCTGGGTGCATCTCCTCTCAATTGCTGTAGAATGGCAGCTCTTTCATGTAATCTGCACTGTTGCAGGAGAGAGACAGCCGAGTGTAGTTGGGAGAGAGCATCATGAGCACGAAGAGACGATCCCACTCCTCTCAATTGCTCCATCTTGGACAGAAGAGTCACGAGTCGAGCATGTTCACGGAAGAAGTCGACCACCAATCGATCCACTCTAGACGGAGCTGAGGGCAGGCGGGGGATTGGCATCCCATTAGAGGAGGAGATCCTCTTCCCCAGATTGTGACGAGCCAATTCTGCCTCTGTCTGCTTACGTTCCTGCAATGAAGATGATGAAGGAGACACTCCCTCCCCCACCCTCTTTGATAATGAGTAGAATGTACCTTCTCTAGTTGACGATATTCCTCCGTGCATTCATCCAGATAGTGATTGATCTGATTGACTCTCCTAGATGAATTCATTGATCCATTCACTTCATTCCACATGATAGATTGAGGAGGAATAGGGGTAGTCTGGATAGGAGAGAGAGGAGTAGACCATCCACATGGAGATGGATTCCCTTCATGATACTGAGGATATTGAGGCATTGAGGGACGATTCATTCCATATGCAGTTGATGATGAATCAGCCATTGTCAGACGGAGGAATTCCTCCATGAGATTAGGGATGGAAGGATGAAGAGAAGAGGATGAAGTAGAGGAAGAAGTGGATGAAGGAGGAGAATGAAGAGATGAGGATGATTTCCCTCCATCATGAGTAGAGGGAGAGACACTTGTATGAATGGGAATGAGGGAATCAGGCAGATTCCATGTGGGAGACTCCTTACGAGAACAACCAGAATACGAATCATCGGAGGAATCAGATCGAGATTGCTGCAATGCAAAAGGAGTTAGAGATGAGGAGATGAGAGATGAGAGATGAGAGTCTTCTATGATGATGCGTAGAAAGAATGAAAGAAATGAGGAATGATGAGAAGCGCAGAGGAAGAAGCCAAGTAGATGATAAAGAATAGAAGAGACGGAAGATAATGAGAAGGAAGGAATGAGAAAGACTCCATTCAAATTATGAGAAATTGGCGCGCTGAGAGAAAGATAGTGAGAAGTGAGAAGAGAAGAGAAGAGTGACCAGCAGAGACGAAAAGGAAATACAAGAAGGAAATAACATATTAGATATATGAAAATAATGTATGAATAAGGAGTTAAACATACCCAATTGCCAGCCCATGGATTGTGGTGAGTATCGGAGGAGAGGGGAGACCAACATGAACCGAAGAGAGAAGAAGATGAAGGGGGAAGAGATGAGAAGGATGAGATAAGACCATCAGATGATGGTTTGACTGAGAGGAAGGAGGAATCCCATCCATCCAATGGAGATTCAACCGCCATCGAGCAGAGAAGAACGATGATGGAAGGGACGATGGAAGACCAAGTGAGGAATGAAGGGGGGAGGAGGCGATCGAGGGAGGAGGAAGGGGTGGGTGGGAGGGAGGAGGGAGAGACAGAGAGAGAGGGGGGGGGGAGGGAGAGAGAATCGTGCTAGTGGCACAGAGACGGAAGAGGGGAGAGAGGGGGGGGGGAAAGGGAGGGAGGAGGGGGGACTCGTGCTGACTCGCACTGAGTGACACCGCCCTTCCCGCGAATTTTCTACCACTTTTACTACTGGGAACAGGGAATTTGTCAATTCCAAACTGAATCCATCCTCGCTCTCTCTCTCTCTCTCTCTCTCTCTCTCTCTCTCTCTCTCTCCCCTCTCTTCTCTCATCATATTCATTGCAACATTGTCTACTCCACTTTCTTTATCTCCTAAACAGTCAACAACAGAGATCAGCTTGTCTACTAGATTCTTCTTCTTCTCTCATCCTTCTTAACGTCTCTTCCTGAAATGACCATCCTTCCCCTCCATTTCCTTCCCCTTCCCCCTCTCCCCCCCCTCCCCTCTACTCACCAGATCCATTTGGATCTTGCTCCTGGTTGATTAACCTTGCTTCTCTCTCTCTTCCTCGGATCTCTCGTCAGTAGTCCACCTGTACATAATCCATTCACTCATCTCTATCACTTCTTCTCTTTTCTCCTTTTCTCCTTCCATTTCTAGACCCTTTGACCCCTTACTTTCTCTGTTTCTTTACTTCCATACTTCTTTCCCTTCTTCTCAATTAGGTCACAACTCTTTTCATCTCTGGAGGTCACATCATCCCATCCACATACAAAATAGTCAAGCAGAAGGGATTGGAATGAGAAAGAGGGAGAACCAGGGGAGAGCCAGGGACCAAGGAATGATCATATGCATCCTATACTATCCCATACTGAACTGATTGTGAGGATAGACTCGATATTGAAAATAAGAAGACTGTGGATAGCAGGGAAGAGAAGAGAAGTGAAGAAGGAATGACGAAGGCAATGAGAAGGGAGAGAGAAAGACAAGGAATTGATGAATGGATAACTCAATATTCACTGTTTCGAGGGACAGTTCAAAGTGGGGGGGGGGGGGGGGGGGAGTTCCTTCTCTGATTCATCTGCCCCTCTTCCCGCCAATCTCACTTTTACACACTACGTGGGTGTCTATGGGTGTCCGATAAGTATTTCCCGCCATCCCCTTCCCCCCCCTCTCCCTCCCTCATTCTATCACTATGAGGATGGAACCAAGTTCTCTTCTCTCTCTCTCTCCATCTGAGGGTAATCAATCTTCCTTCCATCTTCCTAGGGGTCGTCCATCCCATCCCTTCCCTCCCTTCCTTCTTCCCTCTCTCTCCTTCTCTCCTTCTCTCGCACTCCACGGACTTCATCCTTCCATCTCTCTCCTCTCTTCTTCCCTTCTGTACTACCACAAGGACGTCGTCTTTCGATCAAGGGCAACCATCGATTCCCCCCCCCCCCCCTCCCCTTCCCCCTCATCTCCACTCTCTTCATCCCCTCTGCCCTTCCACTCTCTCCCCTCTGCCCACTCCTCCCTTCACCCATCGAATGAAAGAAGAAGAAGAAGAAGAAACGACACACACAAAAAAGTGATCGAGGGACGAGGGGAGACGGGAAAAGGGGAGACCAAGGGTCGAGGGGGGGGGGGGGGGGTAGAGGAGGGGAGGGGTGGATGGGAGGTCGTGCCAGTCTCTGCTAGGTGAGTCTACGAGGGGGAATCAGATGGTCGTTAAGAGAGAGAGAGAGAGAGAAAAGGGAAGAGGGAAGTGGGAATGGGGATATCCCGTGCTAGGAGGTCTCCCACCCCTCCCCACACCCCCCCCCCCCCCCCCTTCCTCTCCCCTCCCCCCCTCTCTACTCCCCTCTTCACACCATCTCTACTTCTTTCATCTTATGTATATTGCGTATAATCATCACTCCCTCCACAATCACCCAGCACGAGAGAAAGAGAGAGGGAATGGGAAGGGGGGACCTCCCATACAAAAGCCTTTCCTCACCCTTATCATCCGTGAATGAGAATCAGCCACTCCCATTATGCGACGAACCGTCACTATCCCCCCGCCCTCCCCCCCCCCCCCCCCCTTCCAAATGGATCAGTCTCATTATACAAGATAGAAGGATTGTGAGAGGAACAGGGAACGGTGCAAAAAGAGTCCTCATTTCGGGTTGAGAAGAGAGAAAAGGATGGAACACTTTCAAAGTGGGTTACCATCCACGAAGAGGATCAAGAAGGAAGAGGAAAAGGAAGAGGTAGATCAAGAGGAGAGAGAATACAATGAATAGAGGGATTGATGACCGATCGAGAAATGGAGAGGAAAAGAGAGGAGGAGGGGGTGCTGGTAGAGGAAAGAGAGAAAAAGTGAATTAACGAACAAATCTGAATACCGTAGGGCAATTAATATGGAGTGATCAAGGGACGTCGATGGGAAATGATGGAGATGAAGATGAAACCAATAGGAAGGGAGGGCGTATGGAGTGACTTCTCCCCATAATAAGTGGTCAGAATGAGGAGTGGAGGGGGGGGGGAGGGGGAGGGGGATCTCCCATATCACTCACAATTATCATCTAGAGAATGAAGTGCAAGAATTAAGGAGGGAAAAGAGGAGAAGGAGAAAAGGATAACGGGAGATACTCAATGTCATCCCTTACTTCTTATAGACATACTAATCTGACACACTTAGACTGAATCTGGATCATAGCCCATCCAGAATACTCCCCCTCTCCTCCTTTCCCTCACCTATCACATCTATCATCTTCTCTCTCTCCATTCCCTCCATTCTCTCCATACCCAATCAGTCTCTAGTCTAGACTTGGCTCTTTTTCGCACCCCCCTCCTCTCCCTCCCTATGTCTCTCTTTTCTCTACTCTCATCTTCCTTCTCATTCCATCTGCCACTTTCACTCCTCTCACCTATGCAAAAACCAAAAAAAGATAACCAAAAAAGCATAGCTAACGACCAAGTTGAGAAGAAAGAGGTACAAATGGATTGCGCGAAGAAAGAAAGACGAAGAAAAAACAGAATGAGAAATACTAGATTACGGTATACTCCGATAGAAAAGTTCCTTTAGATACATTGAATTCGTAAAATCTAAGACTAACATAATGAGTGAGATGCAGTTTGGCCCTAAGAAATGGAAATGTCTATATTTGTTTTTGTTTTCTAAATAATGGGTGTGAACATACTGAGAGTGAGTGCCTCCTTCTTCTCTGGATAGAGAGCTGCGATGGAGAGAGAGAGGCCATGTCTGAATACAATCCATATATCACACTCATCATGGCCCAGTCTCCATCACGGACACCTTGACACCTCTCTCTATCCTCTCTCTCTCCTGTCTCCTTCTCGTTGCGACCCCGCAAGGTCGCCATCGGTTAATTGATGTTTGGCGAATACGGTAGCGGCTGGCGATTCGACTACCCGCGCGCGGCGCGAGCCGCGTCGCGACCCTGCACATCTCTCGCCCCCCGTGGCGTCTATCGCCTCCTCTCCCCATTCTAGGCTTTCTGGGGAATATCGATTACGTTTTATCGATTTTCGAATAATCGTTGTGTATATTATCGTACGTTTTTGTCGCGGAGGTGAGCAGCTGATCATGACCTTTCCAGCTTACATGGGAGACGACGCTCATAGAGTAGAGGAGACTCCGGTCGGAGGAGCCGACTCTGTTTCCATGGACGTTCTGGTGCAGCATCTGCTGGCGCAGTTGACCCCCGTCCCGACCCACACCGCCCCTACCCTGTCCAGGACTGGCTTCTCTCGGCAGATCGAGTTCAATGTGTCCGTCTTGAACCAGTTGGAGAACGCCAAAAAGACCATCATCGATTTCATCAAGGAGAGAAACGCTCTTCTCGCTATGGCCGACAAGAACCCTTCGGTCCTTGAACTGCGGACAAGGCCAAGCACTGGAAGCCGCCACAGCGGGTGCTTCCTCTGGAAGCTCGGCGATGATGCAACTCATGCTGCTTCAGTCTATGAGTGCTCCCTCGAATGACCGCAAGAGAAGAGCTCACTCCCCTCCTCCCGGCCCACAGCCCTTTCGAAACAGGGCGTCGGCCTATGTCACGGCAGGCGCCCAGTCCTACTTCCGACCCCCGTCCCTCCTCTCGGCCCACCCTGGCTACTCTGCTCAGAGCAGCTCTCGAAGCGGCCTCTTTTCGCTGCCCTCCAAGGGCCATGCCACTCGTGCGGCCAGTGGGGACATTTCCATAATGTCTGCCCCATCAATCAGAGAAGGTAATCCTAGCCCAGCCCCTTTCCTGAAATTGGGAACGAAGCTACATTTCTGGCGTAATATTGGGGCCACATCTTTTGCTCTCTCAGTAATCGAATCCGTCTATAGACTGAATTTTACCTGTGATCGTAACGGCATTAACCTTCCTATCTCAGAAAATCGGGCGAGTGCACGAAGAGAGGCACATTTCGAGAAGGGGGAACTGGCTCGGCTACTGGAGTCGGGAGCGATCGAGAAGACGACTTGCCCCAGGGTCGTTTCCCCTCTCTCTGTTGTCTCTGGTAAGAAACCCCGTCTTATCCACGACCTGAGTGCCTTGAATGCGTTCATGCCCAAAACCAAATTCCGCATTGAAAACCTTTCCACTGTTTGGTACTCCCTACCCCATAATGGCTATATGGCAACCTTCGATCTCCGTAGCGTATATCATCATTTGTCTATCCACCAAGAGGATCGCCCATTTATGGCATTCTCTTGGGATGGGGTGACTTACCAATTCGCAGCATTGCCATTCGGCCTCTCCCCTGCCCCCTGGGTTTTCACTAAGGTATATTATTACCCTGTATCTAGATGAAGGCCTGATCCTAGCCCAATCAGAGGAGGAACTTCTGGCTGCCGTGAGAGTAGTGAGAGAGAATTTGGAGAGTGCTGGCGTCTCCACGGCCGACGAAAAGTGTCATTGGACCCCATCCCACCATGGATCCTGGCTCGGCTATGAGATAGACTTGAGGGAAGGAACCGTTCGCATATCCCAGGAAAGAGTACCCAATGCCTTAGAGAGGCTGAGACACCTTAGAGAGGTGGAATCCCCATCGGTTGGAGACCGAAGCAGAGCAGACGGTTCCCTGAGTTCAGCCTCCCTCATTCTATGCGACCCGTCATCTCTCCTCTCTCGTGCACTTCACCACTCCATCTCAGAGGCTCAGAGGGCATCCTTACCCCAAATGACCTGCTACCCCCTTTCCCAGGAAGAGAAAGGTGAGATTGATCAATGGCTTAGAGAGCTAAGGGACAGATCGGTCAAAAGTTTCGTGTCTCCCCCTTGGCAGTCCGATGTGATAGTGGAGAGCTGAGGGCTATCGAGTTTGCAGTGTATACTTTCGAGCACGAATGGCAGGGACTGAATGTTTTGTTCTTTGGGGATAACCAGGGCGCAATGTCTATATTGAGAAAGGGCTCTATGAAACCGGAATTGCATGAGGTGGCTAAGAGAGTCGAGAACACTAGGGCTAGAATAAACGCGATCTTCAAGTTTCATTGGGTACCGAGAGAGATGAACGTGGAGGCAGACCTAGCTAGCAGACTTTGATGGGGACGATTGGGCCATCGAGAGATGGGTGTTCGATCAGGCTGTGAAGAGATGGGGGAGACCAGACTTGGACATGTTTGCGGACGAGAAGAGCGCAAAATGTCAAAGATTCATTTCCAGAGTCCCGTCCAGAGGCGCCCTTGCAGTCAATGCCTTCTCCGACCCGCGATGGTGGAAAGCTCCTTCTCTTCTCTGGTGCGTTCCCCCTCCCGCCCTCATTTGTCAAACGTTGGGCTGGATGAGAAGACAAAGAGCAAAGGGAGTGCTAGGAATGCCTTACTGGACCTCCCACCCAGTATTCCCTTCCCTCTTCCCACCCAGTCACACTCCCTTGTTCGTTAAAGACTTCATCATGTACCCAGAGGGAAACGCCATTATTATTCCGGGTACAGTCAATCAGGGTCCTTTCTCCCGCCCGTTCCTGGATTCCCCTTTTGTTCTCCTTCTATTGGATTTCAACTTTATCTAATTCTAACGCCCCAGCACGATAAAGCCGCTACCTAATAAGCCAAACAGTGGTTATCACGTATTGAACGAATACACGAGTGAAAAGAGTGATAATTGATGTTTGGCGAATACGGTAGCGGCTGGCGATTCGAATTCCCGCGCGCGGCGCGACCCTGCACATCTCTCGCCCCCTGAGGCGCTATCGCCTCCTCTCCCCATTCTAGGCTTTCTGGGGAATATCCCACCCACCCGCCATTAGTACATATCCCCGCCCTCCCAAACCCCAGTGACTGGCAGTAGACGAAGGAAAGAGATGGACATTGACAGAGCGTGCGTATTCCAGGTCATAAGGGAAGGATGATGAAGGATCTCTCGGCTACCGTAGTCGCGACCGAGCCTTCCCTATTGCCCGTCCTCCTCCAATCGATAGGGGGAGCTAAGGCCGTCTCCACTCTGAGATCCTACAAGGGATCCATTTCTAATCTGAGGTAAAGCATCTCCTAGATTGCAATACCAGCAAGGTTTCATGTTTTATCGCTTCCCTCCATCAGAGCGTACGCACGGGAGAGAGGCTTGGACCCCGCCTGCCCGACTTCCCTAGTGATCTACAGTCTGAAGAAGATTCAAGAAGGGAGATCACTCTCGACTCTGAAGACCCTCTCTGCCGCCTTCTCCCACTACTCTGACCCCCTTTCCCCCGCTTTCGCCCATATTCTGTCTTATCTCCACGATTCAACTCGTAGAAATTTCGTTGTCGCCCACCATTCCAGTGTTCCCCGCTCTCATATTGACTCCCTAGTACACTACGCCTCCTCCCACCATTCTGACCTGCTATCCACTCGTTCTGCCCTAGGTGCTTCCCTATCCTTCTCGGCCCTGCTCAGAGTGAGCGAACTCCTTGCCCTAAGATGGGATGACCTCCATTGGTCGTCTGACCTCCTCAAGATCTCTGTCAAGAGGGCTAAGAACGACCAATTCGGGGAGGGAAGGGATACCTTCGTCTCTCTCGAGAAGGACTCTCGGACCCTCTCCCTCTTCCACGACTATCGGGAGAGAGTACCCCAGTCCCCCTGGCTCTTCCCTTCTCTCTCCCAACCAGAGAGGCCAATCTCTAGCGACGCCTTCAGGAAGGATCTTTCGTCTCTCTGCGCTCTCGCGGGGATCTCCCGGATCACGCCCCACCAGTTGAGGGCGAGAGGAGCCATGGACTCTATCGGCAGAGGCGTCCCAATCGAAGGGGCAGATGGAGGTCACCCGGAGGGATGGCCCCGTACATGGCGCCCTCCCCCTCTCCTGACCTTCTATCCTTTTCCCGCACTTCTCCCTTCGATACTCTAATATTATTCCGTCTTCCCCTCGGTTTCGTTATCCCTCTGTCTTTTCTGCATCTCTACCATCGCTTTGTGCTATTGTCCTTTTGTTTCTCAACAAATTGTTTCACAACCCACTTCACTCCCTGTTTCATCGACGCCTTTTTTTTTCGTGTATTTTAGCTTTCGTTTCTGACATTCTCATGTCGTCTTTCCGGCACCCAGTGCTTACATCTCGCTTGTCTTCTATCTCACGATTGTATCCGTTGTTCTCGCCCCAGCACGATAAAGCCGCTACCTAATAAGCCAAACAGTGGTTATCACGTATTGAACGAATACACGAGTGAAAGGAGTGATAACCAACACTTCTGTTCAACCTAACTGCATCAACACTCCAAGATGTCTCTCCTCCCCCCCCCCCCCCCCCCTTTCCCTCCTCACCTGACTGCTCTGGGAACGGCAGTCTCTCCTCCTTCTCCCGTGGTGGTTGCAGTGATAGAAAGGCTACCCAGTAGATCAGTCACGATGAGAGGACACAGAAGAGTCTCCCTGCAAGCCATCCCTCTTATTATGAGAGGGAGGAGGGGGGGGGGGAAGGGACCTACCTGGCTTGGAGTGATTGGAAGGTATACAAAGGCATTCCATCTACAATGAACTCTCCCTTTCCAGCATCAGATACAGTCACTTGAGCATAAGTTGCCTTGACGTCTGCCCTCAAAGATGAATCCATTCTCTCCATTCTCTCCACTATTCCATCTTCTCATTCTCTCTCTCTCACTTGGCAGTGACAGTTCTTCTATTGGTGGCAGCATCAATGACAACGGATGGAATGGGAGGACCGAACAGTTTGTTCCCACTTCCTGCAATCATCCACTCTATACTCCATCTCCCCATCCTAGGGATCCCTCATTCATAACCCTTCTCTCAATTAGTCTATACAAAGGGTGTGTGTGTGTGTGTCTCTCTCTCTCTCTCTCTCTCTCTCTCTCTCTCTCTCTCTCTCTCTTCTTACCAGCAGCGATAGTTTCTCTCCATTGCATGATGAAGTCACTCTGAGTGATTGAACCAGGAAGAGACACCAAATGTTCAAGAGCCATCATCAATTGAGTGTACTACAATAAAGAAATGTGACATATCAATGATACTCAGATTAATTGGTATTCTCCCTCTCACCATATGAGTTGATATCTTCTCTCCCAGTTTCTTGGCCATTTTCTCTTCATTCAACCAGACAGATCCCCCAGTCGGGAATAGACTCATCTCCTTCCGATTCATTCCATTTCTTTCTCTTTCTCCTCCATATCGTTCCACTTTCTCACTACGAATGGCAACATCCTGCAAGAAATACAATTATAACCAAATGGAATAAATGAATAGATTGCCTTTCCAAAAATAGAGATTTGAACGTACGGAGAGCAGCTGGTAGAAGGCTGGTTTGAGAGTGTAGAAACGAGCTCCTTCTGGTTTGCCTTCCCTATCGAAAGAGAGAGAGTGCAGACGAGGGAGGACTTGATCAGGAGAAGCCACAATGGGAAGGGCCTTCTTGTCAGAGAGACCAGATGGAAACAGATACGCAATTGCACTGAATATACAACGTCAATTAATCACAGTTGAGAGAGAGAGGGAGAGAAACAGAGAGATTATCACAAGTTCGTTCAACTCGGGAACCATTTCACTACAGTACCCCTCCGTCCCTTACAGTACCCTTCCTTCTAGTCGAGACTCACGAATCAATATCGGTCTGTGACATGGTAGCTGCATTCATGCCCATCATATTAGCGAGATGTCTCTTTCCTCTCTCAAAGTTTTCTCTTTCTCTTCCCATCATCTTATCGTGTTCCTTCACTCCACGCATATACATCTGAACAATGAGCACACTCATCCCCCTCCATCAATCCATTTCTCCCCTCATAAAAGGAATAAGTGAATGAGTACCTCAAGTGCCCTTGCAGCTCTTCCAGAGGAGGATGGTCCCTCCACAGTTGAAAGAGAGGAGAGAGTACGTAGACCCGAGACGACTCCACGAGTCACCATCTCTTCTACTTCTATCCTCTCATTGCCACATATATCTCTCTACACTCTTTACAGATATTCAGTACTGGCAACGACAGTTAACGCCAACCATAAACATTAAAAGCAATAGATTTTTTATCATGGCACATCCATTTCCCTACCCGCACGAAATATCAATTCAATGGTGCATAATATGTATTATTCACTAAGCAATATAATTTAAATGATTCATAAATGAGGGGGGCAATGGCATAATCAAATGAAGAGTACATGGTAATTCTCGATGAGAAATAGAGTGGATGAGACTCGCGGGGTGATATCCTCCACTACTTCAAATGAAGATTCACTGCTGAAGAGACATGGAGCAAGAATCTGAATGAATTATTAATTGATAAACGGTTAATTATTGAATGACTTACTCTGGCCAGATTATCCGTAGTCATTCCATTGTGATCACTTCTCTTGGCAACTTCTCGTAGATGATTGAGTATGAGTGAGAGAGTATTTCTGTGGATGGAAGGGAGACGACGGGAATGGATAACAGATTGAACCTTCTCTAGTCGACATCCGAGAGAACACTCACACACTTAACAGATACACTTATCAAGTGGGCACACTAACCAAAATGTTATTCAAATACCAAGTGAAACATTAGTTAAACTTATAAATTTATTGAAGATCGAAACCGATTTTAAAATGATTAAGAAAGGGAGCTTACTAGCATCGAATAGGGGGATATGCAGAACGTCAGGAATGAGAGGAGAATCCATTCGACGGAGAAATGAACGAAGACCATCACAGACCATGTACACCTACTATCGTTGTTAGACTTATGAGGCCAACCATTTTTATTCCTTTTCTATCAAAGAAAATGGAATGAATAAGATCTGACAATGGTGACTTCATCCTTGGCATATTCTCCATTCACACAATCCCTCCCATTCGACTCACATCCAAGTTCATTCAGAAGCGAAAAAACCGTACAAGGAGCTAAATTATTCCGTTTACTAGTTATTAACAAATAGATATTGCATTGATGAGTATTGATGAAGTATTAAAAATAAAACTGACAGTGTATCATCTGTTCAACCAACTTATTCTTCGTTATATTCTTCGAACTTACTCTATAGATTCCACGAGTAGATAACCTCAAAGTCTCTCATCATATCAATCTGATCGAAGAGAAAGGATTATGGATGACGACTGTGATCTCCTAACCTCTTGTCAGTGTTTAGGAATCGAATGGTTTCTTCAATCACAATGGGAACGTCGTTCTTGGATATTCTACATGTGCCAAGAGATGTCTGAGGGATGGAAATGGAGTGGGAGATCATGGATCGAAGAGTAGACACCACTTTCATCTCACCACTATCCATCATTATCACTCTGGAAAGATATCCATTTTCACTTTATTCCTAATTTCCTACTCTTTTCGTTTCTTTCAAATAACTGAGTAAAATTTCAAACTCTGATTCCGCAAAATTTTGTGCTCAATGCTGAAATAAATTGGTATATTAATGATTTTTGGTAATTATGAATGCTGTAATTGGTAAGAAAGATCTCCCTACACATCTCTCTGACTAACTGACTGTGTATGGGCGATATTGAGTGATATTGAGTAGACAATCTGTCTCTCCTCCCTTTCCTTCTCTTTCATTGCTTCCTCACAGCAATTCAATCGATCGAAGTTAGAACAACACGAGATCACCTTCAACATGCAATTACCCGCACAATCATAGAATCAATCCATCTAATTGAGAGACTATAATGCTTGGCCAAGCCAAATTGACTGAGCATACTGGTTTCTCTTTTTGAAAAATTGCCTATATATGAGCCCGTTCGCCTAAGAGTCGGACAAGCTCGAGAACAGGCAAAAATACTTTATGCTCAAAACTTGGTCCTAGGGGTAACTTTTGATTCTGAATCGAATGGCCAATTCCGTTTTTCGCTCAGTTGCTTCTCAATCCCGGGACGGCACGACGTCGATTTGGCCTAATTCTTATTCTGCGATAAAAAGTGCCCGGAAAGATCGAAATTGCCACCAATCTCGCGTACTGGACTAGAATGTGAGGCACTTTCCTAGATCGCAACCAAGCCCCGCCCACTCTCATGGAGCTGGTCACGCCCACCTCTTTCTTACCTCTCTCCCTAATCGCGTCACTGTTTATGCGTACACCCAAACTATTTGGACTAATTCCAATCTTCATAAGAACGCTTAGGTTTAGGCTTAGGTACACGCCGCTTAGGAGGGGTGGGGTCAGGGGGAGTGGCTTGGTTGTCATCTAGGAAAGTTCCGAATGTGATTCTCTACAAAATGAAAAAAAATCGAGGCTTCGTGCTTTTCGTGTTCGAGTTATGGTCGATTTTTGACAGCGCGAAAGGTGTCCGAGTTGAGATATTCAGATGGTAGAATTTTTTCCGCTGATCATTTTGGTATATGGGGTCAAGGGTTAATTTCTTACAAACATTGTTTCCCAACGCTTTTAGTGCTGCAAACTCGCGTTTTTAGGGATATGTTTTTTTTAGGAATATGACTTTTTTGACCAAAAAATCAATCTCGACGACGACGTTGAGGTCGAAAAAAAAAATTTTCCCAGAAATATCTCACTATAGAATTTTCTGGTGTATTTTCGCACGTAAAATCGAATTTTTATGTTAGAGATCATGCAAAGACGAAAGAAAAAAGTTATTCTCGAAAAATCGATAAAAAAAAATAGTTTGCCGCACTATAAACGTTGGGAAACAATGTTAGTAAGAAATTAACCCTTGACCCCATATACCAAAATTATCAGTGAAAAAAATTCTACGATCTGAATATCTCAACTCGGACACCATTCGCGCTGTAAAAATCGACCAAAACTCGAAAACGAAAAAAGATAGAGCCTCGATTTTTTTTCATTATGTAGAGAATGAAATTCTGGTCGGGTATGCGAAATTTGTGCCAATTTCGACCTTTTCGGGCAGTTTTTATCGCAGAATAAGAATTTGACCAAATCGATGTCGTGCGGTACCGGGATTCAGAAGCAACTGAGCGAAAAACGGAATCGGCCATTCGATTCACAATCAAAAGTTATCCCTAGGACCACGTTTTGAGCATAAAGTATTTTTGCGTGTTCTCTTGTCCGACTCTTAGGCGAACGGGCTCATATATAGGCAATTTTTCAAAAAGAGAAACCAGTATGCTCAGTCAATTTGGCTTGGCCAAGCATTATAGTCTCTCAATTAGATGGATTGATTCAATGATTGTGCGGGTAATTGCATGTTGAAGATGATCTCTCTCTCTCTTTTACATTACTAATCGATATAACGTACCTTTCTCAGATCAATATCCTCCTCCTTTATCCCATCTTCGTATAATAACAACAGTCTTCTCTCGCTAATCGCCATCCATGTTTTTCTCCATTGCATCTTCTCTTCCTCTCCCTCTCCCTCTTCTCGCTTCCAACTCTCATTATTTATCTTCCTCAAAGAGGTATCTTGATTGACCCCAACTCATACAGTACCCAGGATGGCTCCGCATGGAATGAATCCCCTTCTCCTTTTACATACTCTCTCCACCCATCGAGTGGCGATAAAGTGTGCAGAATTTCGATTAATTTCTTACGAATCCATCCCAAACAATAACTCTTGCGAACAATCAATAATCTCTCTACCGTACTTGCCCTCAATACATTATGCCATCATACCTCGTATATCCTCTGGCAAGTGCATTCCATTCCTCCTCTTCTTCACATCTACTCCTTCCGCTTCCAAGTCTGTTTCTCCAACTCTAAAAAGGACAAATAGAGTTCTCCTTCTCCTTCTTCTTAATCTTAGTAATAAGTCTAATTAGTAACTCTTATTCATTGCATCCAACATAACAATTCTCTGTCTCACTTCGTGTAGTAAGAAAGAGAATGCTTCTGCAATCCTCTCTTCCATTTTCATGCGAACAATTGTCTCTGAACTATCTGTAAAATTGTTACGCAATTGTACTTAGAATTGTTTACTCGGACTGGCCAGATGAAATATAATGCGAAATCCTAAACTAAGTTAATTTTGGAATAAAATAACAATAACAAAACTGAACTCACCAAGAGTAAAATACATTTTAAATACGGTATCCTTCCTCTTCACCAGTACCATATTATCGATTGAGAGTGGAGGCATCAACAATTGACTGTGCTGAATCAAGTTATTTCAATGCCTTCTAAATGAATTTCTACAGGCATTTTATAGACTCATCTTGGTCTACTTCTTCTCCTTCTTAATGAGAGCATGTCATCCAATCTCCCGATCAATCCCACGACTCCCCCTCTTCCCCCCCCCCTCTCTCCTCTCTATTCACTCCCATTCTTACTGCACTCTTTCATTTCACCTGCTCTTCTTCTTCTTTCATACATCAGTCAACCAAAACAATATTCCTTTCATTTCTCTTATCATTTCATTTTGATTCATCATTATTGTTCTCTTGCATGATAAGCTCACCTCTTCATCCTTGTGAATAGTGATGACATCTCCTCTCAATCGAAGGAAGGCGTCTTTCCGAGGATGGAAGGGACGTGATCTACTACCAATCATCGATATCCTTCCACAGAAGGAGATGAGACATGAAGTGGAAGGAGAAGGACATGGATCCATTCAGCTGCAAGGGAAAGAAACATCAGATAGAATCATTGAGTCTCAAGGGGGAAAAGGGGGAAAAACGCTGCTGAATCCTTATCATTTATCTCGTGATGTTGACCAAATGAGGGAGACGGAGAGATGGATAGACGGTGATGGCACGTTTTGGAACCTCCATTTTGGAACCCTGAGAAATGACCATTTTGGAACTCTCTCAAAACAATGGGAAGGGACTTTAGAACTGTAATTTGAATACAGGTAACATTGCTACTCTCATATATGATGAATAGAAACATATACGTATTCAAATTACAGTTCTAAAGTCCCTTCCCATTGTTTTGGTAGGGTTCCAAAATGGAGGTTCCAAAACGTGCCATCACCGGATAGACAGAAACAGTAGGGGGGGGAGGGGGGTGGAACAGGAGAGGAAAGAAGGAAACGCCAAAATTCTTAAGAAGGTGAGACGAATAAAGGCGCAAACGTAGAGAACAAACCACAGCGAAAAAAATAAACAAAATTGGTGGATTTAAAAAATTTAATTGACTAATATTATTTAAATAATGAATGGAGGAGGAATAAGGAAGAGAAAGCAGAGAAGGAAAAGAGAAGAGAGAACACTCGTAAAGGATAGAGCCGAAGAGAGGAGAAGGAGGGGGAAGGGGAGGGGGGGGGGTATATGGAGAGGGATAGGCCTAAAAGGTAAGACTCCTCTCTCGACCCATGTTTGTGATACAAATGATTCATATTCCCTCTCACACCTTCCTCAAGAGATAACGGGATGTAAGATGAAAGATACGAGGCGGGGGAGTGGGGGGGGGGGGGGAGTGGGGGAGGGGGTATGAGTCACTTCATATCAGTCGCCAGATAATATCCATTTCAGATAAATTCACTTCATACTACTAGATCTTTCCATTAGGGGATGGGAAAGGGTATGCTCATAAACTCATGCAAACTCAGGATCTCAGGATGGAGCTCGAAGGAGAAGAAGCCCGATGTGAGTCAACCTCCCCCCTCCACCCCTCTCTCCCACTCCTTCCTCTCCCCTAGATGAAACATTCACTCGCTCTCTCTCTCTCTCTCTCTCTACATTTATAAGTGAAGAGAAAGAAGAAAAAGATAAATATTGAAATGGAAGCAAAGGAGAAAAGGAAAAACGTTCTTCGAGTGATGAATCAATGGAAATTGGAAGGCACGAGATGTAACAGCAATAGAGGAAGCGAACTCATTATGGAAATGCAGAAAGAGACTAGGAAACAGAAGGAGAAAGAGAAGAAAGGAAGGAATGAGAAAGAGCAGACTAAAAATATTTAGACTGGCTAATGGAGAGATTACGGAAGAGAAGAGATGGAGAGAGAATGAGGAAATTGAATCACAGAATAAAAAGAAAAGAAAAAGAACGAGCTCACCTTCACCCTGAAGAAATGTGGACGATGAGTGAGGACCATCCTGAGAATGAAGTGGGTAGATCATATTCATAAGAAGAAGAAAACAAGTGAGATATATTAACGGTATTGACGTCTCGATATGAAAACTTTTTAGACATTTTTTAAATGAAGCTCAGATTACTTTATTCGCGATATGGAAGGATCTAATGATGGTGTGTAACGTGTGAAAGTGTCTATTTGAATCTAATTGATTGAAATGCAGAATAGATAGTAAAGATATGGAATAGTTAACTGGTGATAATGAAAAGTGATAACACGTGGATAAGTAAGGTAAAGGCATGGGGGTATGGGATTGAATGCATTGTCAACGGGAATTGAGAAATCAAAGAAGGAATTACGGTAATAAAGGATAATGGAGAAAGCTATTCTACAATAGATACGCGTGAATGCTATGTACTTAAGACCTATAAAGTTCATGATAACTTTTTGGCATAATCTGCGTTCCACTCTAATTAACTCGTGAAATCATTAACTATGTGATGCAATTATGTACAATGAATATAAGGAGCATAGAGAGAGAGAGAGAGAGAGAGAGAGAGAGAGAGAGAGAGAGAGAGAGAGAGAGAGAGAGAGAAAAGGAATCAGAAGTGGACTAGAAGATTCGGCTTTTCCATTGCGTATGACATCAGTACCGAGTTGAGGAATCTGTTGCACCCAAATAATCAATCGATAAGAGCCAGAAAGACCTACCGTATCCTCTTGTCCTCCTGTTTGAAATGGACACATATTCCAGTAAATTTGTCAATGGTTCCTCTGGATGACAGAGGGATGAGAGTGAGTGCACTCTCGTGACCAGGCTGTAATTAAACCCATAAACTTATATCCCCCCCCCCCCCCCTCCTTCCCATTACTTCGTAGACAGCCAAAATACATCATAGACTCAGTACCGTACCTTTCTCGTTGATCCTTCGTACACAACTAGATCAGATATCTCCCATTTCCTGATTGTCTTGAGTGACTTGAGAGTGCACATGACTATTGTACTTCCTCCCTTCAAATATCAATCCATTCTCACTCATCAATCATCAAAAAAAAATCTAGTCTAACCTCAACTCGCATCTCGACGGTTTGATACCACCTTGAGCCTTCCAATGAAACCTTCACTTTACCAGAGAATGGAGACATCAACTGCAACGAAAATGTATTCAATATTGGTATTTCTCTCTCTCTCTAATCAAGACCAGAGCTGGGATTTTTTTTAAATAGGCTCAAAAAATTTTTATTAAAAAAATTATTGACATTTTCTTATTTGGTTTTAATTCCATCCAAATCGCTTCAGATACCCATTTTCAATTGAGCATCATGCAAAGATAAGTTCGACAGATCATCCACCACCAATTTTTTGAGGTATTGAGCACAAATCAAATTTTCGATTTATGTCTTCAATAATTGGTATTATCACCGCGATTATTAAATGCGCTATAACAGCTGACAATACACCGAAAAAATTAAACATAATTTGAATTTGGATTTTTCTGTCGAAAAATCATGCCAGAGATCATTAATTTCAATAAAAAAAATGACCAAAATAGAAAATCAAATTTCTTGATTTTTTTGAAAAATATTCAAAAAAAAATTTTGATTTTGAATTTTTTTAATTGGTCAAAAAATTTTAAAAAATCCCAGCCCTGATCAAGACCCTTCATCATTACATTTCTCTTTTTGAACTTCCTTTCTCTCATTCCATATGAATGAGTAATGGTGATGACTTACATTCTTGGATAGTGGATGGGGGTCTCTATCCACTCTGAGAATGGCATCTCCTCCAACTTTCCATCTCAACCATCTATCCAATACAATCCATGAGATCTTCTCGTCCTCATGCAATCTACGAGTCAGATGTCCTTCGTTCAACACCTCAATCACTTCATTCACTCCCTCCCTCCATTCCCTCCATTCCCTTCCTTCTCCTCCCTCTACATCCAAGAAATGGTCTGGTCTCTCACCTCGAATACAGCATAGTTCGCATTGACATCTCTCTCAATATCTCTGAGGGCGAAGGCTTGAGTCAGTACCTGCCATTAACCATTCCTTCTTCCCTTCCCTTCTCCCCCCCCCCTCTCTCCCCCTCATCACTCACCTCTTGTGCCACAAGGTCATCCCTCACATTGAATGCTCGATTCTCTCCTGCCCATAGACTGATGGAGACGAGCATTCCCTCTGCTCGAGTCTCAATATCTCTCATTATCACTCAACTATCCATCACCCATCCCCCCTCTCCCACCTTATTCGTCTTCCTCTCCACATCTTTCTTCGCACACTCAAGCACTGCCTTGCTGGCTGCCTCTCTCGCTGTCTCTCTGCAATCAAGAGGACTCCCATTTCCCAGAATGGATGAAAGTGGAGAGGGGGGAGGGGGGGGGCTACCTGAATATGGACACGAATCTGTGTATGAGAAGGACGACGATGGATATCTGCTGTCCCATCTCGGCCTGCTTCTCCATCACATCACACGAATCGACACAGAAGAGAGTTGGCCCGAACATCTACAACCAGCCAATCACATAGTCCATTTCACATTCTTCTATCTCCCTATACTCATGGCCGTCAATAGAAAACTGGAGTAATGGAGGATGGATGGGGGATGGATGCAAACCTTGGCAACATTCTCGATGGTCGCCTTGTTGACACATGAATTCGCAGTCACTTCACACAGATGGGCCATTATTCTTCTCAGAGTGAGATAGTGGACTTGAGGAAGAGAATCGAGTAGACGGATTACATGAGAATCACGCTCATTCTCATCCCTTTCCTCCACTATAATCATATACTTCCGATAAACAAAGTTGAATCCACTATAATTATATATCGTACTTCGTAAACATTTCCGGCTCTACTTCAGAAGACGGGATTCTTTATACTCATAGGAAATATTTCTAATTTGCTCCTTCTCACTGACGGGTTGATTCACATTAGGGTTGTCTAAACGATTGCGGGATTGCGGGCCCGCAATCCTCCCCCCGCCCAGAGAGCGCTCCTCCGCTCCCGCTCCGCCCGCCTCCGCCTCCTCTCTCAAACCCGCGCAGACTAGAGCGCGGCGGGTAGATGAATGCATCTTCCCTCCTCGGATCGGGCGGGAGGAGGATTGCGGGCCCGCAATCGAGAGGCGATAGAGACGCGCGATTGCGGGCCCGCAAAGCCCGAATAGCCAACCCTAATTCACATGTATGACTGGTGAGAATGAGCAAAGGTGTCGTATCGTGAATGTGACCCAGACTAGGACTAGGCTTAATTTGTAGCCAAATCCCCCTTCGTGAACCAATCCCGTCTTCTGAAGTAGAGCCACATTTCCGAACAAATTTACATTTTGTAAATTATTTAAATTTTTTTGCATTTTGCCAGTTCACATCTAAAAATTATAATTATTGTTTCCTATTTTTTATCCACCCCGAATTCCGGGCAAATACGAAAATCTGACGGTGAAATATTCCAAGAAATACGATTGAAAAGAGAGCAATTATTATGAAAATTGAAAAGAAACTGAGATTACTGTAGGACGAGGATTTTAATCGATACTACCGTAATCTTTACTATTCTGCTCTCATTTTAACCGTATTTCTAGGAATATTTCACCGTCAGATTTTTGTATTTGCCGGAATTCGGGGTGGATAAAAAATAAGAAACAATAATTATAATTTTTAGTTGGGAACTGGCAAAATGCAAAAAATGTAAATAATTTACAAAATGGAAATTTGTTCGGAAATGTTTACGAAGTACGATAGCTGCGATATAATAAGTTAAATTACCAGGCTTAAACACCGTAAAAGTTCAGAGTAGACTAAGAGTAGATTTAAAGATTGATATATGATGATACCCACAAATGGCATAGAATTGATAGTGTAGATTCTCAGGGACGACAGCTGATTCCATTCTCCTCAGGAATTGTCTCAATACATCAGCCACTGCGAAGACGCACTCTTCACTCTCACGAGTCAGGTGAACTGACCAGGCATCTAAAAAAAAAGATAGTTAATAGGTGCCCAGGAGTGTCGGATTACGGTAGGGGGGGGGGGGGGGGTGCCCAACAATGTTGGGCACCCCCCCCCTACCGTAATCCTATCACAAACTGACTTTATTTATTTTTATTTTAAAAAAGTAGGGACCCCACGCAATTTTTTAAACTACTCCAAAAAATCCCGTTTTCTGGATATTGGGCAGTCAGGGATGCCGAATCAAGATATCAGTTTCAGATTTTAACAAAAATGCTATTTGATCAAGCATCAGCTTATAATTCTAGCCCCGCCCATCGTGGTGTAGTGACCAGTTCGTTGGGTCATGAATTACCCGCGTGTCATTTTCAGTATATTTCGAACTTATATTTCAGTTATTTTCTCAAGCTCATAGATCGAGGAACCAGAAATTGATCAATAATTGATCAATATGGAGGTACAAATATGTATGCTGTTTTTTTCTTGAGCATAAACTGGATGGCGGTATACGGTAGCTGAGCATAATCGATTCGCGAATAAACTCAATAGTCCAATATGAGCTTGAACAAATGAGTTTAATCACGAATCTATTATTTAAACACTTGGTTAATTCTCTCTGAAAAGATCAAGCATGCAAAAAAATAATAATCGATGAAATAAAAGTATAATGCAATGCTATTATATGCAACTTCAGCGCCAGATTTGATAAGGTTTGCTACAACAGATTTGGCTGAATTTTCGCTCATAGCATGATTCGATCCCACTAAATAATATCACAAGAAAACCTAAGTACGGCAGTCTTTCAAGCGCTCACAAATTAATTTAAGCTGAACACTTACCGTAATCTACCGTAACCCTGACTACGGTAGCACATTGGTCTATCGCGAAATGACTTTTTTTCCCAAATTTCATTTTAAAAATCGGTCCTTTGTTCGTGCATGAGTAACTCAGCGAGCACAATTCATTTAAATATATTTCATCCAATAATAATGGCCGAGTGGCTAAGGCGATGGTCTTGAAAACCCAAGGTCGGGGGTTCGATGCCCGACGCTGCCAAATACCTTTGCCCGACTTCGAGAAGTTCGGGAAAGCTAATACCGTAATCCAGTTGCAAATAGCGAACTGAATTATTTCAAATCGCATTTTAAAAATTGGCTCTTTGTGCTTGCAACTGGATTACGGTATTTCAGGTTGCGGTATTAGCTTTCCCGAAATCCTCGAAGCCGGGCAAAGGTGTTTGGTACCGTCGGGCATCGAACCCCCAACCTTCGGTTTTCAAGACCAGCGCCTTAGCCACTCGGCCATTATTATTGGATGAAATATATTTAATTGTGCTCGCTGAGTTACTCATGCAAGAACAAAGGGCCGATTTTTAAAATGCAATTTGAAAAAAGCCAATTCGCGATAGACCAATGTGCTACCGTAGTCAGGGTTACGGTATATTACTGTAGGTTATCATAGGGAAAGTTTGGGGTCGATTGGAGACATTTTGTAAAAAGTTTGGCTCAAGGAACTAAATCTGACCCACGGAACCTACCGGGTTACGGTAATTTAGATTACGGTGATGACATACTGTATGTTGGTACGGTAGTTGGCATCGGCTGTGCTTCAAGTCTAAAATATAATATACCCATGACCCCCTGTGCATGGGTGCGCACTGACGCTCATGTGAGCCAGTTCGAACAAAAATGTGAGCATATGAGCCAGTGCATGTGAGCCAGTGCGCACAAAAATGTGAGCATATGAGGGGTGATGTATGATCGTTTAGTATGGTATTTTGACTTTAAAAAAAAATTAAAATAAATAAAGTCAGTTTGTGTTAGGATTACGGTAGGGGTGGTAGGGGACCCCCCCCCTACCGTAATCCGCCACTCTCCTTGGGCACCTATGGTTAGAAATCTACTCGAAGCGTATCTCGAATTTAAACCTCGAACTTACCAATTTGTTCTCTTTTGAACAAAAACGGAAAAGATAGGGCTAACCATCGACGAGTTGCTTGAGAAGTGCCTTTTCCTTGCTCTTATTCCCATTCTTCCTGTATATTCCTTCCAAATCCAGACCATGAGTCGATATGAATGTGATGCACTTCTCAACTGCGATAGGGACTCCATTTGAGGAGAGGCGACTGTAATGGTTCCATCCACTAAACATTCTCTCTCTCTCTCTCTCTATCTCTCTCTCTCTCTCTCTCTCTACTAGGGATGTCTAAACGGAATGCGGAATTCTCTCAATTTCATTCTGTTTTTACATTCATTCCGCAATTCGGTCTGATCTAATCAACTTGTTTGCGGAATAACAACTTGGTTATTCTTCCGCATTCGGTCTGAAATGATCGGTCTGTCGATTTTATATTCAAATCCAATTTTGGTGAAGATCTGATCTAATCAACTTGTTTGCGGAATTCCGAGTTGAGATTAGACTTTGTAAACAACATCGCGGAATCGAGAATGAAAAATGAAAATGATGCGGAATTGCGGAATAAATTCCGTATAGACATCCCTACTCTCTACTGACCATGTCTCGAGTGTGTTCTGGGGTCTTCTCAGTATAGCATCAATCGCATCCTTCCACTCCTTCGTACACACTGTGAATTCCGCCTCGATCGCTAGAGAGCTTAACATGGTAGACATAGATGATAGATAGACAATGAAGCGTCCATACCTTCCATCGAGAGTGAGAAGTATGGGTCCTTCTTGTCCCTTCCTCTTTATTTCACTACACCAATCCAGTCTATCCACTTTGAACTTTAGTGCATGAATCTGCCATTTATCAATGTGAGCTCGTAGATTGAAATTACGACTTACCTTTCTCAAATCAGTGAGAAAGAGTGAATCATCGCTTTCGAGAGAATAGAGAGTATGGTCGTGCATTGCAAGCACCGACTTTTTCCATTCTCCCACTGTTCCGGCTCTCAAATATTTAATTGCCTCACGATTACCGAAGTGACAAAGTACGCAGTTTTATTGATATCTGTCTAGCCTCGTGTTATTACAGTATACCAGTGAAACGTCAAAAACATGAAAAGTTCAATTCATACCTAGTCCATGCTCTTCCCAATGAATTCCATCCTCTAAGCGAACTTCTAAGTAGATCCATATCAGCCAGAATACTCTGAGAAGGATTGATTAGCATTTCTCCTATCAAACCGAAGGTCACTTCTCCTAGCATTAGCAGCCAACTTTCCAGTTCATTCTCTGGTGTAAACTTCAGATGAGCCACATCATCGTCTAAAGCACAATCAGTTTCATTGAGATAATCTTTTGGAACCAACCATGTAGGAAGTACATCGATATGTTCTGTCCGATGAATGTTATGAAGAGAAGATCATTAAGATTATGGGGACCCATTATCGTCTTTCCATGTTTGTCGTCCACCTCAAAGTAATAGAGAAAAAATAAATAGATAAATAGATACGAAAACCGAATAAATAGATACGAAATAAAGCGTAAATAATAAACAGATAAGAAATTTTTTTAAACGTAAAAACCAGTGAGTAAAAAACCTCTTCATGAATATAGAAAGCCAGAGAAAAATTTCTCAATCGGGCATGTGCTCGTTTCTTCTTCTTATCCATTTGTAGAGTGACATAGCCAGCGAAACAAATGAAATGACCATCAGCGACCATCGATTCTTCGAGCTAAAGTGTTTACTTTTGAGAAGTTCAAGATGAAACAATGAATCATCTGCACTCACCACTTCGAAAGAATCGGCCAATTCCGTCTTATCGATGGAACCCGTTGACTCATGAATGGAATTAGAGCAAGATGTAGATGGAGAACAGTCCAAGATTGGATGAGGAAGAGGAGGAAGGGGACGAGATGGAAGAGGAGGGATTGGAGGGATTGAAGGAACTGGAGGGACTGGAGAAGTTGGAGGAAGATTCCATCCTATCGGGTGCATGATAGGAGGTAGTGGTGGAGGAGGAGGGGCTGGACGAGTCTTCGGAGAAATGGGTGAAATGGAACACGATAGGGATGGATCGAGAGAACGATAGGTATCCAGTCCGAGGTACACTACATTCTCTGCATACGAGGGAGTTGCTTGAGAAGAAGTATGACTGGATGGGCTGGGCGTCCGTGTTGTCTGACTGGACGGACTCATTCTAGCAGGATGAGGTGGAGGTGGACGAGGCGGGGGACTGGGCTTGCTAGTCACTGCTGCTTTCACCTCCTCGTCTTCAACTTCCTCAACTTCATTGACAGAAGTAGGAACAGTCTCGAAAATGGTTCGAGGTTTAGGTGTTGGAGGAACCTTCGGTGGTTCACTCATCCTCTCTTCACAAATGCATCTACCACGTCCACCTGAAATGAAGGATATCAAGAAGATATAAAGAGAATTGAAGAAATGGGCGAAATGAAGGACGATAGACATGGGCCAAAGGAACCTCCGCGATACACCACATTCTCCGCATATGATGGAGGTCCGCGAGAGCACACAATGAGAACAGTAGAATGATAGCAGCGATGGAGAAATAAGGAAAAAAAAGGACCCGGTGACTCACCGATCGCGACCATCGCGCCGGGAATTCCAAAATGAGAGCCACTAAGTGGCGCAGCGCAATGCGCGCGGTATTTTTGAATCGCTAATTTTAATTTTTAATTGATTCTAATTTTAATTAATTGACTATTTGATTCTTATTCAATTGTTGTAAATATAGTTAATTGTAACATTGTATAGTTTCAGCCGACGTATGTTTGAAACTACAGTCGAAGCGGCCGCGTTATTTTCCAACGCTTTAAAATGTTCCAATTGGTCAGTTACATTGAACTAGTTCATTCGGATTTGGATGTATGTAGGGACCACGAGTGGAGTATGCAAAGAGAAATCCTAGCGCCATCTCTTGTGATTTGTTCTATGGGAAAGCATAATGTATGTATGTCTGTAATAGCATTCGCTCAAATAATACGGATCTCATTCTGGAGTGATCAGAAACTTGAATTTAAAAGGCTCTGTTCTTTTAATGTTAAGTTAATTTTTGAAAATTTGCAGTCAGAAGATAAACGACAATCTTCAAATGTGTGGAGATACGTGCAAGCACCCTTTCTGTTGGTTGGTTCAATCTTAAGTGTTTCATGGAAGCATTAAGCGACGTTCAGGGACTGCGTTAATCTGTTCATGCGCTCCGAAACTTTCGTATTATGTCCACTATGCAAGTTACCTCTCGAATTGAATCGTCCAACTAACTGCTATCTGTTCAACAATCTCTCGTCTCTTCTCTCAGATCTGACCACAGCACTCACCAAGGTATTCATCTGATTTCATTCCCTCCTCAATTTCTGTATTGCAGTATTCTCATGCTACAGTTATTGGTTCTGCAGAGACACAACATATCCTCACGGCCCTTCAAAATGTAAGCATCCGTTTGTATTTTCCCTAGCCGGATGCGATTTCCCAGCCGATTGAAAGAGGTATCGACGATTTCTGCTCTCAACAAGTGTGTGATAACGTGCTACCAACCACCTCAGATGTTCATAATAATTTTGTACCTGAGTAAGTACAACCAGAATTTTGAAACAATTGGAGGAGAGGGGGTATGTCTGCATCATTTGAGCGTGGAAGATGGTTCTCCTGTGGAGAAGGCCATGCAGAAGGATGACCATTTCTTCATCGAGACCATTGGATTGGAGAACATCGGCAATCCCGTGCTCCATTCCACCCAGAAAGAAGTTCTCGATCTATTCGCCTCTCAAGCTGTTCCAGAATGGAATCCAACCAAACATATACCTCCATCTATGCTTCCCGTTACGAAAGGAAGATCGGTACCCCAGGAGTGGATTGAAGTTGGCGGAATTTCATTTCGATCTCATTTGATTAGTAATTGATAGGAATCGAGAGAGCGAAGATCTGGAGCTGTTCCAAAGAGAAATTCCACTGAAGTTATTGCTAGAAGAACATCGAGTAGATTGTCGAACGAGAAAGGTATCATTGTTGAGGAGTTGAGATATTACTGATGAGCTAATTCAAGTTAATTCAGAGAAAAAAGAATCTCCACTGAACTCATCATTCATGTTTGATGAAGAGGATGATATGATCTTGGATATGTCAATGAGAACTCATGATAAGAAGGTATTGGTGTCGTGTAGGCATTAGTAAGTGTCATGTTGAGAGGGAGAAACGAGAGGGGTCATCGGGAAGAAATACGGTAGAAAAGAAGAAGAAGAGTGATGTGCATCCGAAGAAGAAGAGTATCGGGGGGAAGAAGGTTAGTTTGTCTTTTCAACATTTTGGGCGTGAGCGGTGTTAATTAGTGGCCACTTGAGGGTGAGAGTGTACTCATCAATTCAATTATTCTATCGAATGGGAAGAAGCTTATCGAGGCTCTCAATGTAAGTCTCATAATATTTCCATTTCCATGTATTTCCAATGTGATGGAGGGTTGCCTTTTGCAGTCGGGATGCGATGCAAACGAGAGAGATCCCGATGGGAAGACTGCAATCTATATGGCTGCTGAGAGGAATCTGGCTGATATTTGTGTGACTCTCATTGAGAATGGAGCAGTCGTTAATGCGTATTGTGAGTTGATGAGAGTGGTGTATCGAGGAGGATAGAGGAGGAAGGAAGTGATTGTGTGTGGCAGGTGGTGAATTGTGCTGGACGCCCCTCCATGCAGCAGCTGCATACGATGCTATCGATGCTGCAAAGGTGCTCATATCGAAAGGAGCTTCCAGAAGAGCTAGGGATCTCAAAGGAAACACTCCCGATATGGTGAGATATCCATGGGTCGATGGGAGTGGGGGGGGGGGGAGGGGGGGGGGGTGAGAGGGAGTGGGATGATGTGTTGTGTAGGTAGCGACAAGAGACGAGATGAAGTTGCTGATCACGAGACACTCCTCTGTTCCTCTGCAGATCGGTGAGATCTAGAGAGACTTTCCTTCACTCTTAAGGGCATACGTGCCCAAGGAGAGTGGCGGATTACGGTATGGGTGCTGCCTACGGCCGTAGGCGGCACCCTAACTTATCACAAACTGACTTTATTTTTATTTTTGGAAAGCCAAAGTACCATACCAAATCGATCATACAGTACTACTCATACCTCTGGTGTGACTCACATGACCGTCAGTGCGCACCCATGTATAGGGGTTCATGGGTTTAAGAGATTTTAGACTTGATGCACAATCGATGCCATCTACCGTACCAACATACAGTATGACATTACCGTAATCCAAATTACCGTAACCCGGTAGGTTCCGTGGGTCAGATTTAGTTCCTTGAGTCAAACTTTTTACAAAATGTCTCCAATCGGTCTCAAACTTTACCTATGGTTACCTACCATGGGGTTCGATGCCCGACGCTGCCACATACCTTTGCCCGTCTTAGAGGAGTTCGGGAAAGCTAATACCGTAACCTGAAATACCGTAATCCTGTTGCAAGCAAAAAGAACCAATTTTTAAAATGCGATTTGAAATAATTCAGTTCGCTATTTGCAACTGGATTACGGTATTTCAGGTTACGGTATTAGCTTTCCCGAATTCCTCTAAGACGGGCAAAGGTATTTGGCAGCGTCGGGCATCGAACCCCCAACTTTCGGATTTCGAGACCAGCGCGTTAACCACTTGGTCATGATTTTCATTTGTAAAATATTAATTTTAAAAATGCTCGAAAAGTCATACATTACATTTACATTACACATTTACATTTATCATGTCAGGCAGTTGACGCCAGATGGGGATGGATGGTTTCAGATAGGTTTCGGGTCGGTTCTTCGTTCGAGAGAGAATCATTTCGTCTGGGTGGGGGTCAAGGGATCGGTCTTCTTTCCATTCACAGACCCAAGAGATTGGCTGGAGAAAGGGTTGCGATCATCCAGGACGATAGGACTTGATGTAGAGTGTTCATTGTTGATGATGGAAGAAGGCTCCCGTGATTTTAGAACTGAGTCCACCAAACTCGAGTCATCAATCGCGAAACGAGACTCGACGAGAATGGTATCTGAGGGACCAAACATCAGAGTCATACATATAACCGAATTAAAAAAAAAGTCATTTCGCGATAGACCAATGTGCTACCGTAGTCAGGGTTACGGTAGATTACTGTAGGTTACGGTAGGTAACCATAGGTAAAGTTCGAGACCGATTGGAGACATTTTGTAAAAAGTTTGACTCAAGGAACTAAATCTGACCCACATAACCTACCGGGTTACGGTAATTTGGATTACGGTGATGACATACTGTATGTTGGTACGGTAGTTGGCATCGGCTGTGCTTCAAGTCTAAAATATAATATACCCATGACCCCCTGTGCATGGGTGCGCACTGACGCTCATGTAAGTCAGTGAGCACACCAAAGGTATGAGGGGTACTGTATGATCAATTTGGTATGACCGACTATCTGAGATTTTGGAAATAGTTCTGGCATTCGCAAAAAATGGATTCTTCTCATATTGTGGCATTAAATAGTGCTCGATGAGTTGAGTCTGGGGATATTTTTTTTGGAATTTTTCAGAATTTTTTCGTATCGCGGCATAGGGGGTAAGCGTGTTGACGTTATAGGTCAAAATCCGTAAATCGAACCCAATCGCGTCGAGAGTGGGTTCGTCGCATTCCTCGTGGTATTCTAAGACTCTTTTACTCTGAGACATTTTTCGGTCCCCCCAAGCCGAAAGCTGCAAATCGATAAAAACACAAATTTCGCCATACTTAATTAATTAAAAAAAATTTCTTAACAAGAGGGGCAAGTTTTTTTCGCTTAATATCTTCTAAATGTAATAACATATCTTCAGTAATAAAGGCGTAATTTATTGTGGGGGCAAAGATTGCGGGTTACGGCGTCAACGGAGCTCAACTCGCTGTTTTGGGTTACTGTAGGCCAGTATTCGTGCAAATTGGAATATCATGCACATATGTCAATGTTTTAACATTTACTGTTTCAGTTTATGGTGTAATAATAAGACTGCAGGATTTTGAGAATTTTTTTTTTCGAAAGTCATGATTTATGAATTTCGCAACACTTACTTTTGCGAAAGCAATAATAACCCATGCTCTTACTAGTATAAATGTGTAGTCCCGTGGCTACTGCATCGAATCTATGTGATATGGGGCTCTGGCAATCCCGTGGTCACCATAATTTATTCACCCAAAAAATGCGTTTTGCTAAATTCGGTATTTTCAAAACCTTGCAAACTCCCACATGTTAGTGCTCATTATGTTCGTCTATCATCGCATGTTTTTTTCACAATGGATTACGAACGTCTCAGAGTAAAAGAGTCTTAGAATACCACGAGGAATGCGACGAACCCACTCTCGAAGCGATTGGGTTCGATTTTGACCTATGACGTCATCACGCTTACCCCCTATGCCGCGATACGAAAAAATTCTGAAAAATTCCATAAAAAATATCCCCAGACTCAACTCATCGAGCACTATTTAATGCCACAATATGAGAAGAATCCATTTTTTACGAATGCCAAGAAATAATTTTATATGTCGAAAATCTCAGATAGTCGGTCGTATGGTACTTTGGCTTTCCAAAAATAAAAATAAATTAAGTCAGTTTGTGATAAGTTAGGGTGCCGCCTACGGCCGTAGGCAGCACCCATACCGTAATCCGCCACTCTCCTGGGCACCTATGCTTAGGGGATTGGGAGAAGGAGAAGGAGAAGGAGAGGACACAAGGAACAATCACATTGAGTAGTCTATTAATAGTAGGCGAGTTGAAGAGTAGATGGGTTAGTCCTATTCAACTAAGGACGATGTTACAGTGTCTGACATAATTCCCGTATAGGACATTGTGCGTATGCTTGCCAGATAATTGTATGTATATTTGCATGTTCGAGAATATTTGGCTCATATTATGTATCGTATATGCCCGAATGTGATAGAGTGTTGCAGTCTATCCGCTTCGGAAGTCGATTTCCCTATTTGTTGGAGATGGAGTCGACCCGAAAGTGAGAAGAATGGCAGTCTCCAATTATGACGTGAGTATGTGAGAGGGGAGAATGACTTAGAAGAAAAGGAGTGGAGAGGAGAAGATAGAGGATAGTCTCAAGGGATTCCTTCCCATCCATTGCTCATTTCCTATGATTTATACTACCATGACTTAAATAGAAACAAGTTCTAGTAAAGTGATATATTGGCATGGGGGGAGTGGGATATATTGTATTGTATTGAAGGTAGCGAGTTCATTGGCCGATGCGACGACTCTGGTTGTAGAAGGGAAGAAGGGAAGAACGACACTCAATGTCCAGATACTGGAAGCTATTGGAAGAGGACTCACCATTGTAAGTTGCAAGAGAGAGAGAGAGAGTGCTTGCGCACACACACACACACACACAAGTCATGATTGATGCTTCTCGTTAGCAAAAGGGCTGATATTTGTATCAGATGGTTCATTATTCCCATCCCACTCTTCGAATATATTGTCCGAGAAGGAAACAATAGTTCCTTCGAGCAGTGAAATGTTTTGCCCATTCTGAAGATTTAGTTAAACGTCACTTTTAGTTGGAGCAATGGGACCAGTCAAAACATGTCTTCCACTGCATTCTCCCTTGTATCCCCTGTGTTATTGAATCTTCTGAATGGAAATGGCCTTTTGATTAAATTGAGAAATGAGGATGTGTCTAATGGATGATTATTGAGGTGACGGAGGATTGGTTGTCAGTGGGAGGAGACGTCGTCAGTGACGAGAGACAATTCGAAGTTAAGTCTATCAAGAATGGAGATGATTGCGAATATGAAGGAGGATGTGTATCCAGTAGAAAGAATGCAGAGAAAATGGTGAGATCGGAGAAGTGATTGGGAATGTGAAATGAGCGGAATGTAGATGCCCCCTCTTCTCTACGGTACTTCATTCTACTTATGCCACTCTAAGTATGGCCCAATCAGCAAGAGTGACTACATCGAGATTATCAAGGTACAATTTTATCACGGATTTTCAGTAATTTTGTAGGAACGCTGACTACAGAATAAAATAGTGTTTCGGATTTCTATGAAACTAATGTAACTGACTAAAGTGAGGATGGGGAGAACGGCTATCTACTTCATTTGGCCAAATTTGCATATTGAACCGAGTTGGTGACCTACCATTTGAAAAGCTCGATCTCGGTCTGTTTTTGAGCTACAGAGTCCGATTTTTTCCAATCGACGCGTCTTTCCAAGATCTACGAATAACTCAACTAAAGGTACGGTCTAAAAGTTCGTCTTCAATGTGTTTAGTCTCAAAATTTGATTTTTTTTTATAAAAGTAAATTTTTCTCGACATTTTTCTCTAAAAGGTATGGATTTTATCCCTTTGATCGGATTCTCCACCCCGAATTGAGATACTCTCGTATTCCATTTGTTATAAAACTGCGTTCCCGATAGTGCTACTCACCAGGCAAAACCTTGGACTTAACCGAAATTATTCGCAAACTCATTCTTGGAGTGATTTCAGCTTAAAATTATGTAAATGTGCAAATTATGGAGGTCAAACGATAGCTCCCGGGGAGATTAAGAGAAAAGGTCTGGTAGTCCAAGTTCTTAAAATCTACGGTTCTCGAGTTAACAGGCAAACACTTAATTCAGACAGCGCTTGACGGGAAAAGAGTGAGGGGTTTTCCAGACCGCTCGATATGTATTTTTTGCCTGATAACTCGAGAACCGTAGACTTTAAGAACTTGGACTACCAGACCTTTTCTCTTAATCTCCCCGGGAGCTATCGTTTGACCTCCATAATTTGCACATTTACATAATTTTAAGCTGAAATCACTCCAAGAATGAGTTTGCGAATAATTTTGGGTTCTGCCTAGTGAGTAGCACTATCGGGAACGCAGTTTTATAACAAATGGAATACGAGAGTATCTCAATTCGGGGTGGAGAATCCGATCAAAGGGATAAAATCCATACCTTTTAGAGAAAAATTGACTTTTATACTCGAAAAATCGAATTTTGAGACTGAACACTTTGAAGACGAACTTTTAGACCGTAGATCTGTAATTTGTAGATCTTGGAAAGACGAGTCGATTGGGGGGGGGGGGGGGGGGAAATCGGACTCTGTAGCTCAAAAACAGACCGAGCATTTCAAATGGTAGGTCACCAACTCGGCTCAATATGCAAATTTGGCCAAATGAAGTAGATAGTCGTTCTCCCCGTCCTCACTTTAGTCAGTTGCATTAGTTTCATAGAAATTCGAGACACAATTTTTTTCTGTAGTAAAAGGTCTCAATTTTCGTACAAATTAGAGAATCATTCCGTGTTATTCATTTTGGGAACTTAAAATTAACGATTGAAATAATGCGTTTCTTTGAGTGTAAAATATGACAGGCGATAGAGGTTCGTGCAATATTTATTAGGGATTATTATTGTTAGTTTGTGAATGATGCCAAATGGTGAGGGGGGAGGGGGGAGGGGGGAGGGGGTGGATGGTATGTGGATTGGAATGATTACAGGCCGGAGGAGGGAAGATTGTGAGTAGGGAACCAGTGCCTACTCTGGAGGAATTGAGTCCATTTCACTCACGACAACTCTCCCCCTACTTTGTATTATTCAATCCAATGATACAAGTGAGTCTATTCTTCCATCTTGTCAAACACATCCATGAGAAAAAAATATTCTGAGTAGTGAAACAATGTAGTATATACTGAGACATTGTAATGTTTATTTAAAAAAAAAAGTATATTTCAAATAATCAGTTTGGATTTAATGCGTATTGGGTACCGGCAAAATTGGGATGAACATAGTAAGCAATAAATATTGATTACAGGTTCCCGATAAGTTGACCTCTCAAAACGAACGACTCAATTTCGTCTCATATGGTTGGCTACAAGAGTCACTCGCTAGATTCGAATTGGTGAAGGCATACTGAGAATAAATGACGTCATTTGACTATCCACTCTCGATTCACTTGCAACAATTCTTTATTGAGTTAGAGGAGGGCCAAATGAATGCAGGAATGGAGAGAAGGAGAGTGAATTAAATTCATTACCGTTAATTGTACACGATCATAAATACATAGTGTGGTTGCAATGGTAGATCACATTGAGTAGTCATCCTGCGATATGCCAAATGATGGAAAAAGAGATGAGATGACATACCTCTGGTTCGATCACACTCGGTCTCCCTCCTCCTCGTTTGAAGAGTCTACCCTCTCCTCGCTTCTACAATTATTCTGTTATCTACAAAAACTCTCGAAGATGATTATACTATAAGCCACTCTGTCTTATAGTCGAGAAATATAATTAACCTCTTCTTGAAAGATCCGGCCTCCTCCACGCTTCTACAAAGACCAACATATGAATGATGGATGGGGGAGAACATATTGTATTGTATGCTTTAGGAATGCTCTAGAAAAGTAGATGGGGTCTCTAACTCTCGCAAGTTGGATCCAAATCCAATTGGAACATTCCGAGGATACAGTACTCGATATGACGAGTTACGCTAGCAAATTTCAGGTTTGAGTGTTGCTTCTGCAGGAAACTCAGTTTGACGGGAGATTACATAGTGGAGAGGGTATCTAATGTAGGGGTAGGGGTGCATTTCTCGTCACTTGTAGTCTTGCTTGGACTGACCTCATTGGGAAAAACCCTCGCCCCTCCTCTCTTCTCGATGACATCAGTAAGTATATCAACGGGTCTCCCCCCACCTCGCTTGAATACTCGTCCTCCTGGGAAATAGAAAGAGTTTAAATAGAATTGAGAGAGAGGACACTCACCCCCGCGTTTGGATGCATACGAATGGAGATGAATTGGAACGATCACTGAATCCGGAACGACCGTCTCAAAAAATTCCCTTTCGTTCATTCATGTGCAATGAGAGATGAGTGCGGATCTCTTTCGCCCCCCCCCCCTCCCCCCTCCCCCCACCCACTCCCCCCCCCCCTCCTCCCCCCACCCACTCCCCCCCCCCCCCTCCCCCCAACCACTCCCCTACAGTCAACCGACTTTGTATTCATAATCGTTTCCACTCTCATCGAGCAATTCAATGGCAGATGGTAGATCATCTACGACTATCGATCGATCGGGTGATTCTTCTACCGTATCATCCTCTCCAATAACAGCACCTCTTCCTCCCCCGCACTCCACTCCATTCAAGATGATGTATACTAAAATCGTAGTCTTCATTCAATAACATTAGAAGAAAAGTCTGACGAATGGAAATTCCTACAACTAATTATACTCGAGTTGACGTCGACTTAAGAGAGGAATCGAGACAGTGGAATAATGAATAATAAGTAACTTACTGGTGAAGAAGAGGAATAGGGTGGAGGATGGCGATAGAAACATTGTGAATGAAAGTGGGAGGGGAAGAGAAGAGAACTGCACCTTCAGAATTAGGGGGAGGAGTCAGGAGGAAGAGACTTGTCTCAGAGAGTGGGTGGAGAATCGGAAGAATAGGGAGAGAAAGAGCGCTTAGATGACAGATTCATCACGAATCGTGTAATTCTAGGAAATGATGAATGAAGGAAGAGGGACAAAACGCAGATCGAAATACCGAGTCCGCATTCTTCCAAAACTATACATCCATCGAGCAAAGAACAGTTTTTTTGAGGTTGTGAGCGATAATTCAACATGTCTCTGTATATAACGAGGAAGAAATCGGCTCTCCGATTCAATGTAAGGAGGATAGTTACATTGGGTTCAAAATCCACAGCTAGTTCAATTTCAATTTCAAATATTTATCCACCAGGGTATAATATGAGAGGGGAATAGCGGATATCTTGATTATCATTTTGGTACAGGTCCGTCGTCTTGAGTGGCGAATCGGTGGTTGGTGGAGGGGGGTTGGGGCTTTGGAAGGAGCAGCCGGGTCGATATCAATATCAGAGTCGCAAAAGCGATTCTTCAAAGAAATATATAAAGGGAATAGAGAGAATATGAGATCGGAATATATCAGGTGAGCTTGTAAGTATTTCAGCATCTAGCACGTTCCATCTTTCGATAATTCCGTCTTTCGTTCCATCTTTCGATAGTTCAGTGAAACAATAATTGAAAACTGTTCAACCATTGCAAAAAGTTGTGGATTTCGAACCCACCGAAACTATCCTTCGCTGTAATATAAACAGAAAGGATGATTCTAAAAACAATATTCCCTCTTACTCCAATCCATCTCCTTTTAAAGGAGGTGTCCCTCTGGCTGTATGAGTTATGATGGATGCTGGCCGTCGAGAATGCTCTATCCCCTTCCATGATGATGCCTGACCGTCGAGAATCATCCATCCCTTCGATGATGACATCTGACCGTCGAGAATGATCCATCCCTTCTTTGATGATGCCTGACCGTCGAGAAGAATCCATCCCTTCGATGATGATGCCTGACCGTCGAGAATCATCCATCCCTTCCATGATGATGCCTGACCGTCGAGAATCATCCATCCCTTCTATGATGATGCCTGACCGTCGAGAATCATCCATCCCTTCTATGATGATGCCTGACCGTCGAGAATCATCCATCCATTCTATGATGATGCCTGACCGTCGAGAATCATCCATCCCCTTCTATGATGATGCCTGACCGTCGAGAATCATCCATTCCCTTTTATGATGATGCCTGACCGTCGAGAATCATCCATCACTTTCTATGATGATGCCTGACCGTCGAGAATAATCCATCCCTTCGATGATGATGCCTGACCGTCGAGAATCATCCATCCCTTCTATGATGATGCCTGACCGTCGAGAATCATCCATCCCTTCTATGATGATGCCTGACCGTCGAGAATGATCCATCCCTTCGATGATGATACCTGACAGTCGAGAATCATCCATCCCTTCCATGATGATGCCTGACCGTCGAGAATTGATCCATCCCTTCGATGATGATACCTGACAGTCGAGAATCATCCATCCCTTCCATGATGATGCCTGACCCTCGAGAATTATCCATCCCTTCTATGATGATGCCTGACCGTCGAGAATCATCCATCCCTTCTATGATGATGCCTGATCGTCGAGAATGATCCATCCCTTCTATGATGATGCCTGACCGTCGAGAATCATCCATCCCTTCCATGATGATGCCTGACCGTCGAGAATCATCCATCCCTTCTATGATGATGCCTGACCGTCGAGAATCATCCATCCCTTCCATGATGATGCCTGACCCTCGAGAATTATCCATCCCTTCTATGATGATGCCTGACCGTCGAGAATCATCCATCCCTTCTATGATGATGCCTGACCGTCGAGAATCATCCATCCCTTCTATGATGATGCCTGGCCGTCGAGAATGATCCATCCCTTCGATGATGATACCTGACCGTCGAGAATCATCCATCCCCTTCGATGATGATGGCTGATCGTGGTGAATGATCCATCCCTTCGATGATGATGCCTGACCCTCGAGAATCATCCATCCCTTCGATGATGATGCCTGACCGTGGTGAATGAATCCATCCCTTCGATGATGATGCCTGACCGTCGAGAATAATCCATCCCTTCGATGATGATGCCTGACCGTGGTGAATGATCCATCCCTTCGATGATGATGCCTGACCGTGTGAATGATCCATCCCTTCGATGATGATGCCTGACCCGTCGAGAATCATCCATCCCTTCGATGATGATGCCTGACCGTCGAGAATCATCCATCCTTCTATGATGATGCCTGACCGTCGAGAATAATCCATCCCTTCTATGATGATGGCTGACCGTGGTGAATGATCCATGCGTTCGATGATGATGCCCTGACCTCGAGAATCATCCATCCCTTCGATGATGATGCCTGACCGTCGAGAATCATCCCATCCCTTCGATGATGATGCCTGACCGTGGAGAATGATCCATCCCTTCGATGATGATGCTGACCGTCGAGAATGATCCATCCTTCGATGATGATGCCTGACCGTGGTGAATGATCCATCCCTTCGATGATGATGCCTGACCGTCGAGAATAATCCATCCTTCTATGATGATGCCTGACCGTCGAGAATAATCCATCCCTTCTATGATGATGGCTGACCGTGGTGAATGATCCTGCGTTCGATGATGATGCCTGACCCTCGAGAATCATCCATCCCTTCGATGATGATGCCTGACCGTCGAGAATAATCCATCCCTTCGATGATGATGCCTGACCGTGGTGAATGATCCATCCCTTCGATGATGATGCCTGACCGTGGTGAATGATCCATTCCCTTCGATGATGATGCCTGACCCTCGAGAATCATCCATCCCTTCGATGATGATGCCTGACCCTCGAGAATCATCCATCCCTTCGATGATGATGCCTGACCGTCGAGAATAATCCATCCCTTCTATGATGATGGCTGACCGTGGTGAATGATCCATCCCTTCGATGATGATGCCTGACCCTCGAGAATCATCCATCCCTTCGATGATGATGCCTGACCGTCGAGAATCATCCATCCCTTCGATGATGATGCCCTGACCGTCGAGAATAATCCATCCCTTCTATGATGATGGCTGACAGTCGAGAATCATCCATCCCTTCGATGATGATGCCTGACCGGTGGTGAATGATCCATCCTTTCGATGTGATGCCTGACCGTCGAGAATAATCCATCCCTTCGATGATGATGCCTGACCGTCGAGAATAATCCATCCCTTCGATGATGATGCCTGACCGTGGTGAATGATCCATCCCTTCGATGATGATGCCTGACCGTGGTGAATGATCCATCCCTTCGATGATGATGCCTGACCCTCGAGAATCATCCATCCCTTCGATGATGATGCCTGACCGTGGTGAATGATCCATCCCTTCGATGATGATGCCTGACCGTCGAGAATAATCCATCCCTTCGATGATGATGCCTGACCGCTGGTGAATGATCCATCCCTTCGATGATGATGCCTGACCGTCGAGAATGATCCATCCCTTCGATGATGATGCCTGACCGTGGTGAATGATCCATCCCTTCGATGATGATGCCTGACCGTCGAGAATAATCCATCCCTTCTATGATGATGCCTGACCGTGGTGAATGATCCATCCCTTCGATGATGATGCCTGACCCTCGAGAATCATCCATCCCTTCGATGATGATGCCTGACCGTCGAGAATAATCCATCCCTTCTATGATGATGGCTGACCGTGGTGAATGATCCATGCGTTCGATGATGATGCCTGACCCTCGAGAATCATCCATCCCTTCGATGATGATGCCTGACCGTCGAGAATCATCCATCCCTTCGATGATGATGCCTGACCGTGGTGAATGATCCATCCCTTCGATGATGATGCCTGACCGTCGAGAATGATCCATACCTTCGATGATGATGGCCTGACCGTGGTGAATGATCCATCCCTTCGATGATGATGCCTGACCCTCGAGAATCATCCATCCCTTCGATGATGATGCCTGACCGTGGTGAATGATCCATCCCTTCGATGATGATGCCTGACCGTCGAGAATAATCCATCCCTTCGATGATGATGCCTGACCGTGGTGAATGATCCATCCCTTCGATGATGATGGCCTGACCGTGGTGAATGATCCATCCCTTCGATGATGATGCTGACCGTCGAGAATCATCCATCCCTTCGATGATGATGCCTGACCGTGGAGAATAATCCATCCTTCGATGATGATGCCTGACCGTCGAGAATGATCCATCCCTTCGATGATGATGTCTGACCGTCGAGAATCATCCATCCCTTCGATGCTGATGCCTGACCGTCGAGAATCATCCATCCCTTCTATGATGATGCCTGACCGTCGAGAATAATCCATCCCTTCTATGATGATGGCTGACCGTGGTGAATGATCCATGCGTTCGATGATGATGCCTGACCCTCGAGAATCATCCATCCCTTCGATGATGATGCCTGACCGTCGAGAATCATCCATCCCTTCGATGATGATGCCTGACCGTGGTGAATGATCCATCCCTTCGATGATGATGCCTGACCGTCGAGAATGATCCATCCCTTCGATGATGACTGCCTGACCGTGGTGAATGATCCATCCCTTCGATGATGATGCCTGACCGTCGAGAATCATCCATCCTCTTCGATGATGATGCCTGACCGTCGAGAATAATCCATCCCTTCTCTGATGATGGCTGACAGTCGAGAATCATCCATCCCTTCGATGATGATGGCTGACCGTGGTGAATGATCCATCCCTTCGATGATGATGCCTGACCCTCGAGAATCATCCATCCCTTCGATGATGATGCCTGACCGTCGAGAATAATCCATCCCTTCTATGATGATGGCTGACCGTGGTGAATGATCCATTGCGTTCGATGATGATGCCTGACCCTCGAGAATCATCCATCCCTTCGATGATGATGCCTGACCGTCGAGATCATCCATCCCTTCGATGATGATGCCTGACCGTGGTGAATGATCCATCCCTTCGATTATGATGCCTGACCGTCGAGAATGATCCATACCTTCGATGATGATGCCTGACCGTGGTGAATGATCCTCCCTTCGATGATGATGCCTGACCGTCGAGAATAATCCATCCCTTCGATGATGATGCCTGACCGTGGTGAATGATCCATCCTTCGATGATGATGCCTGACCGTCGAGAATCATCCATCCCTTCGATGATGATGCCTGACCGTGGTGAATGATCCATCCCTTCGATGATGATGCCTGACCGTCGAGAATGATCCATCCCTTCGATGATGATGCCTGACCGTGGTGAATGATCCATCCCTTCGATGACGATGCCTGACCGTCGAGGAATAATCCATCCCTTCGATGATGATGCCTGACCGTCGAGAATAATCCATCCCTTCGATGATGATGCCTGACCGTCGAGAATCATCCATCCCTTCGCATGATGATGCCTGACCGTGGTGAATGATCCATCCCTTCGATGATGATGCCTGACCGTCGAGAATGATCCATCCCTTCGATGATGATGCCTGACCGTGGTGAATGATCCATCCCTTCGATGACGATGCCTGACCGTCGAGAATAATCCATCCCTTCGATGATGATGCCTGACCGGTCGAGAATAATCCATCCCTTCGATTGATGATGCCTGACCGTGGTGAATGATCCATCCCTTCGATGATGATGCCTGACCGTCGAGAATAATCCATCCCTTCGATGATGATGCCTGACCGTCGAGAATAATCCATCCCTTCGATGGATGATGCCTGACCGTGGTGAATGATCCATCCCTTCGATGATGATGCCTGACCGTGGTGAATGATCCATCCCTTCGATGATGATGCCTGACCCTCGAGAATCATCCATCCCTTCGATGATGATGCCTGACCCTCGAGAATCATCCATCCCTTCGATGATGATGCCTGACCGTCGAGAATAATCCATCCCTTCTATGATGATGGCTGACCGTGGTGAATAATCCATCCCTTCGATGATGATGCCTGACCGTGGTGAATGATCCATCCCTTCGATGATGATGCCTGACCGTCGAGAATAATCCATCCCTTCGATGATGATGCCTGACCGTGGTGAATGATCCATCCCTTCGATGATGATGCCTGACCGTGGTGAATGATCCATCCTTCGATGATGATGGCTGACCGTGGTGAATGATCCATCCCTTCGATGATGATGCCTGACCCTCGAGAATCATCCATCCCCTTCGATGATGATGCCTGACCGTCGAGAATAATCCATCCCTTCTATGATGATGGCTGACGGTGGTGAATGATCCATGCGTTCGATGATGATGCCTGACCCTCGAGAATCATCCATCCCTTCGATGATGATGCTGACCGTCGAGAATCATCCTCCCTTCGATGATGATGCTGACGTGGTGAATGATCCATCCCTTCGATGATGATGCCTGACCGTCGAGAATGATCCATACCTTCGATGATGATGCCTGACCGTGGTGAATGATCCATCCCTTCGATGATGATGCCTGACCGTCGAGAATAATCCATCCCTTCGATGATGATGCCTGACCGTGGTGAATGATCCATCCCTTCGATGATGATGCCTGACCGTCGAGAATCATCCATCCCTTCGATGATGATGCCTGACCGTGGTGAATGATCCATCCTTCGATGATGATGCCTGACCGTCGAGAATGATCCATCCCTTCGATGATGATGCCTGACCGTGGTGAATGATCCATCCCTTCGATTGACGATGCCTGACCGTCGAGAATAATCCATCCCTTCGATGATGATGCCTGGACCGTCGAGAATAATCCTTCCCTTCGATGATGATGCCTGACCGTGGTGAATGATCCCATCCCTTCGATGATGATGCCTGACCGTCGAGAATAATTCATCCCTTCGATGATGATGCCTGACCGTCGAGAATAATCCATCCCTTCGATGATGATGCCTGACCGTGGTGAATGATCCATCCCTTCGATGATGATGCCTGACCGTGGTGAATGATCCATCCCTTCGATGATGATGCCTGACCCTCGAGAATCATCCATCCCTTCGATGATGATGCCTGACCCTCGAGAATCATCCATCCCTTCGATGATGATGCCTGACCGTCGAGAATAATCCATCCCTTCTATGATGATGGCTGACCGTGGTGAATGATCCATCCCTTCGATGATGATGCCTGACCGTCGAGAATCATCCATCCCTTCGATGATGATGCCTGACCGTGGTGAATGATCCATCCCTTCGATGATGATGCCTGACCGTCGAGAATGATCCATACCTTCGATGATGATGCCTGACCGTGGTGAATGATCCATCCCTTCGATGATGATGGCTGACCGTGGTGAATGATCCATCCCATCGATGATGATGCCTGACCGTGGTGAATGATCCATCCCTTCGATGATGATGCCTGACCCTCGAGAATCATCCATCCCTTCGATGATGATGCCTGACCGTCGAGAATAATCCATCCCTTCTATGATGATGGCTGACCGTGGTGAATGATCCATCCCTTCGATGATGATGGCTGACCGTGGTGAATGATCCATCCCATCGATGATGATGCCTGACCGTCGAGAATCATCCATCCCTTCGATGATGATGCCTGACCGTCGAGAATCATCCATCCCTTCGATGATGATGCCTGACCGTCGAGAATAATCATCCCTTCTATGATGATGGCTGACCGTGGTGAATGATCCATCCTTCGATGATGATGCCTGACCCTCCGAGAATCATAC
>BTSX01000003.1:17402554-17470176 GCA_036245825.1 Pristionchus entomophagus | reverse complement strand
GTAGTACTCTGTTGGCCAGCCACTGCTCCTGGAATGAATGCAAGGGAAACCATGTCCTCCCTTGAAAGGACTTGACCCATCAAGTCAGTTAACACCCCCCCCCCCCCCCCCCTCTCTTCCTTCTTCCCCCCCCCCCCCCCATTCCCTCCTTCTCTCGCTATCTCTTCATCCGAGTGTATATATTACTCTTCTCTGTTGTTGGATGGAATGACTAAATGCTCTCTTCCAATCTGTCTTCTCTCCTTTCTTTGGTTCCCTCTTTGGTTCGAGAAATGCTCGTCTCTCTTACAGGAATCCTCGAGAAATTTTGTGATTTCAATGGTGACTGGGCGTCTAAGAATGGATCTTATGACAATCCTTGGGGATGGACTAACTACACAAGCTGCTTCAAAATGAACTTCGATGATGTTCTAGTATGCATTACTTATTTATCCATTTCTTACATATCGAGAGGGAGTAATCAGTCTCTAGATACGGTAGAGAATAGAGAGATACTGTAGATACTCCCTTTCGATCTAGTCTCAACTGCCCAATACGATCGGTTTGATATGGTTTGTCGTGTACTTTGTATCGACGGAATGAATGGATCATCTCGGAATGGATAATCTTGGACTGGATCTTCTATCTCCACTTCTTCTAACTGTGTTGTGTGTCTAATGAGTGAATGCACAGTCTTGCAGTGGGAATCCTTATGTATGTTCCTTCCCATTCCACTACCATTTCTTCACTCTTCTCCTCTCTTCATTCCATCTCATTCACTCATTTCTTCTCTTCTTCTCTTCAGAATTCATCTGGAAGTCTTGTCATTCCTCTGGTAGATGGCTCTCCTCTTCTAACTCCACTCATCCAGTTGATCCTCCAGGATGGCTCAACTACACTATTTGTGCTACTGACAACGTTCTCTCCATGCTCTCCAATCTCGATTCCGACTCTCTTCTGGTCTCTTCTTCTTTCCTTTTTCTATCCTCAATTCCATTCATCTCGCCATCATTCGCCTTTGTTTTCTCGTCGTGTTTCATTCAATAGATCGATCGATTGGGTGGTCGAGATAGTTCCCCCCTCCCTGTTATTCCACTTTATGAAATCTCATTTAGATTGCACAAGAAGTGGCTAAGAATGCTCGTAAACTAGAGTTCGTGGGACTTGGTCTCTCTCTTGTTTCCCTACTCATCTCAATATTCATCTTTAGCTTCTTCCGGTAAGAATTGTGTCCCATTCTTCGCCCCATTCATCTACCGTAACCATCTCCTTCCTTTGAGACGGTTGCGAGTCTTCCGGAATCTTCTTCATCTCCAATTGATGATTGCCATTTTAATGGTTGTCATCATTCGATTGATTCTCTACATCGATTTGATATTCACTGATCAACATAGAGGATCAGATAATTCTAGTTCAATAACATCGGGAACAATCAATACTACCGTATGTCAAGGGATCTCATCACCAATTATTTATTATCTTTTCAGCCAGTTATTTGCGAGTCAATGTTCTTCTTATTGGAATATTTCAAAACAGTAGCCTTCGGATGGAGTTTCCTGGAGGGATTCTATCTACACAATCAATTGGTTCTCACTGTATTCGCATCTGAGCCTAAACTAATGCCCTATCTACTCGCGGGTTACGGTAAGATCAGATTGAATCCATTGATTATCACTAATACACACAGGAATTCCACTGGTGCACGCTTCTTGCTGGCTTCTTTTTATGTTTATCAAGAACGGGAAATTAGACAAATGCCTCGGTTCGTATTATCTCGAGAATGAATTCTGGATATTGGATGGACCGAGAATGGGAGAGTTATTGGTTAGTCCCTTCTCTTCTCTTTCTTCCAATCTCTCTTCCTTCAGATCAATCTATTCTTCATTTGTAATGTAATTCGAGTGTTATGGAGTAAAGTGCGCGACTCTCACAACACTTCCGAATTGGAGAGAATGAAGTCACATTTCCTTCCTTTTTCACCTACTCTCAATCCTATTTCCATTTCAATTTGTAGTCACAGAAAGAGATTAGAGACGTTAGAGAGTAAAAACATGCCTTCTCGGAGGGAACTTTTTGTCGTTTTGAGGGAAATATGACCAGAAGTTGGAATGGATGGAATACACTAGAAGAAGATGAATTGAAGGGACAAATGAAACTAGTATTGAGTTGATAGAGAGAGATTACAGGAAGAGTGTCAAGGCTGCTCTGATGCTCATTCCATTACTCGGAATACCTAATATCATGCAGACAATACCATTCAGTCCAACTAAGGACAACATCATGGTCAGTCCTCATTATATATCTTATAATGAGCTCACCCCCCCCCCCCCTCCCACCTCCCCCTCCCCCTCTCCCCTCCCTCATCCCTTCTAATATTCTGTTCTTCCCTTCAGGTGTTTGCGATCTGGACATATTGTGCTTCATTCACTTATATGTATCAGGGGACTAATGATCACTATAATATACTGCTTCACAAATAAAGAAGTGAGTGAGTCAGGATATCTCTTCATTTGTTATTAGTTTAATCGGGATGCCGAGTTGGTTCCCACATAAACAAATTCAGAACAACAACAAAAATAAAGTAAAATTCTGAATGATCGTGAAGTGAATGAAAGTCGAAAAATCTATCGAATTCCCCGTTAAACATAATGTAATTTGATTCAGGTGAACACAGTTCTAAAGGGATTCTACTCTAGATATCGATTAACACACACATCAACGAATGAACTTAGAAGAGGATCACGGAGTATGGCAACCCATTATCATGCCAAGAATGGAACTTTATCGGTTGGTCTTTCCTTCTTTTCTCCTTGTCCGTGCATGAATGGAGATTGTTGAGTGTTGCATGGTGTATTCAGATGACTCTCTCATCAATCGAGAATAACAACCACAATTCTCTTTCCCATCCCAAGTACTCCAGAGCCGAAGACTCCATTATGATTTGCATTTCCTGTGAGAAGTTTACACTGACTTACATGAATGGAATTTCATATCTCACTACCTCTTACTACTTTTCCCTTAGTTCCTGCTTTATATGTCCATAGATCGTCCATATATATATAGAAGAGTGTGTCTACTTACTCAGTGACAGGGGGGGGGGGAACAATGGGGGTCTCATTCCTTCCAATCAATCAATAATTGCAGAGTCAGGCAGAATTGGGTGTTCGAGAGACAGAAGGATCAACAGAGAGGACACCCCTCACTTCCACTCCTCTTCATCCTCACAATTATGATGCGTCAGTTCCATTCTTATTATTCTTAGAATATTGGCTTGGATAATGAAAGTCGGATGAAAACTGAAGAATATCCTAGTAGTTTGTTTCATTAGGTTCGAGCCGTGACCTACTTATAAATTAGTGGATGACAAAAATGGGTTGACGACCAGTATGATCTCTTTCATTCGACATAGATAGTACCATTATTATAGACTATTTCATCTCTGGTCTATCAATTGAATAAGAATATATTTTCAGTCAAAACGGTGAGAACGATCGGATAATCTTCACATAAATCAATGGACATTCAATGGATATCGATGGTCGGGTGTATATTCCGTTGAAAGACGTGATATGATGGTTGATACGAGTCATTTTTCCTTTCCTTCTCCACTTCATTTCCTTCCTATCCATCGAACTTCTCCCTCTAAACTCCCCTCTCATGGCTCATCTCATTCATTATCACGTGTATTTCAATCCTTCCTTCCATTTCCCCCCTCTCACTCCATCTCCTCTCACTCCTTCCATTCATCCACTCGTATTTATGAGAGAAGAAACGTATAATCGGGAATAAAGTGAGTATCACAGAAGGGGGACGAGATCCAATAGAAGAAGGGGAAGCAGAGTTCCTCATAAGGAGAGGGGGGGAATGGGGAAGGGAGGGGGAATGGGGAGGGGGGGTAGGAGGGAGGGATATTATCACAGTCGAGAGGCATTCTTCCCCTTCACTGAAGATGGAGACTTGCAATAGTCACGTGATTCACTCTGTAATTCAACTCATTAATCAGATAATCGATCGATCATCCACTGATCTCTCTTTTACTTCTCTCTTCTCTTCTACGTTCATCTCTACATTCGATAATGGATCAGTCATTCGATCTTATTTACCTTTTGTGCTAGAGATCTTCCATTATTCGAGAAGAGGGCGCTTTCTGTATACTCCCGTCGATCGCATTCAACATACGGGAAACGACGGAAGACGTAGCGAAATCCGATTCGGAACCTGACGAGTTCCTCTTCAATTACTGGATACATTGACGAGACAGGAGAGAAGAGAAGGGTGGAGGGGAGGGGGGGGAGAGGGAGGGGGGGGAGTGGGACTGTCTCGACTATCTGTCTGGTCACTGTCAAAAAACATGCGAAATACGTGCAATACTATTAAAAAAAGAGACTAACAATTGATTATAAACTAGCCTCTTGTTGGAATAGCAGTAGATGATTGGATTGGCAGCACATGGAGCCATTGCAAGCCAATAGACGAACGTGTACCAGATACCAGACTGCAATACGAGTCTCAATTATTCCCCCCCCTCCCCACCTCACCTCTATATTGAATATCTCCGAGAAGGTGTGATATCCATGGTAAGGGAACCAACAAATCATGAATACTGCCACCATCAATGCCACCATCTTGATAACCTGACATCATCTCTCTTCTCTTTGACAAATTGTCACGCAATATAAAGGTTTCCAGTTATTGCTATCCTGTTTCTCTAATATCAGAAGGACTTTGGTCGAACTGAATGCTCAAAGTTACTAAACATTCAAATGTTAATCAAAAATCTCCAAACTATTTTTTTTAATTCTAAAAATAGAGACCGCGGAGTGCGGGCTTTCACCGTTTTCATGGGGGACCGTAATCGGCACACCACGCGTGCACGACGTGGAGGATCGACAACTGTTTTTAATAGCTTGTTTAAATATTTTAATCGTTTATTTAATGTAAAATTGAATAAATATTATTTTTTTCTATTGCAAGTACATTTGACATGAGCTACCTTTCTCCTGCACCTCATATTTCAATCCGCGCACTCTAGCAGCAGCAGATTTGCCATGTTTTTTCGACACCATTTTTCCAAGCCGTTCTTGACCTTCTCTCGTCTCGTATTGATTTCCCCCCGTGACTAAACCGCTTCAGTCGCATAAAAAAACCTCTCAACCATCCCCCGGTTATTCGTACGTGCCCTATCTTTCGTTCGAGAGTGGGTTTATCAAGCGTTTTTCGTCGCCAAACCTCGATTTTTGCTGATTTCGCACTTCTGTGTCAAACCTTCTCTTCGTATGATTCCCCCCCCCCCCCGTGACTAAACCGCTTCAGTCGCATAAACATACCTCTCAGCCATTCCCCGGTTATCCGTACGTGCCCTAACTTTCGTTCGAGAGTGGGGTTATCAAGCGTTTTTCGTTTTTCGCGTCACCCTCAAGGGATCATCTGGCGCTTACTTCTTCTCCCGACGTGCCTTCGAAGACAACGTCGATGACGGAGTCTTCATCCTCCTTCCCCAGTAGACCCTTTAGAATCTAGATCACCCATTCATTTGATCTCATTTTCAACTTGTCTCTCGAATTTCCTAGACTATCCCTCGCCCACTCCTAATCAACTCATTCTATTGTGTTCGTTCACTCTCGGTTATGTCACACCTATTGAGCTCAATTTTTGTTTCGTCAGTCTTCCTTGCTATCAAAAAGTCATTATTCTCTTTCTCCCCAGTTCACTGTATCCTTTCTTCTTTACCCGGTAATAAATTATGAATCTGTATTTTAAAAAAAATCGTTCTCTTCTACATATTACTGCTTAGGAAACAGTTTACATAATAAATATTTGAAAATAATTAAATAAAATACGAATTTCAAGAATAGTTCAAAAATAATGACCCAGCCTAAAATGTTTGACACCGTTGAACAAAGGGGAAGGGGTACTGTAGGAGCGTGCTCACTCAATTTTTGTTAATCGCTTTATTCTCGCTTAATTCGCGTAAATTCTTTTTTAAATATCTTTTGTTATGAATCGATTCGGCAGCCACTAACCCACTTATTACCAACAGGAATAGATTTTAGGAGCGTTTTCGAAAAACCCGTCTGCGGTCTCTATCTGAAAACACGGCCGTAACAAGAATGAAGAAAAGGGCGGGTGAGAAGGGTCGCGTGCGGCTCTACCGTAATGATGCTAAAATCATGCATTTTCGTTATGAGATATTTTCGGTTTAAAACCGCCAAGTAAATAATGTTATTTATTGCAAGAAAATAAACCGTTTCGCTTGTTATTACGAATGGTCCAATCTACTGTGTTTAGCCATCATTAATAAGGGATTCTAGGCTTCTGCGTTTGTATTTAATCAGTGCATTTTGCGTCCAGGATCACATAGGAGAAAGATCGAGAATATTGGAAAACTAAATAAATAATTACCGAATATTTTGTTCCGCTCATCATGCCTACTGTATGCTAAACAGTCCATGACTCTAACTGAGTTTTTGAATCTTACAATAACACTGCTGGGGAAAACACGTTTTCCCGACTTTACGCCTTTATAATACTTTGTGCGCATGTTTTGGTAGATCTATCCTTATAAAATCTCATATTGGCTATTTGTCAAGAACAAATTTGAGTCATGAGGTGCTCTAGGAAGCTGACAAGATCGCAATTGTGAATTCTGGACTTTCTGGATTTACCTAACTGACTCCGCCCAGTTCCTAAGCATTTTCCTTTTTCTTTATTTTGTCGTTTTGCTCGTGATTCTTGTTTCGTGAGCTTTGTACCCACTTATTATACGTTTATGCTAATGAATTTCATACTCAGAGGCTGTCCAGTAAGCAGAACTGCGACTTGACCTAGAATAATGACGGGACGTCGCCCTGCTGCGGATACGCGTCTATCCTCAAGGTTCGTGAAAGTTTTCGCTCCTCTCTTCTTGCTTTTTTGTTTATACATTGCCATTCTCCTTCTTTTGCCCGTCGGTCATGCCCAAATTTCAAAAAGGCACCGGAACTCGGCTTCACCGTTATAATCTGTACTAAACAAGACTGAAAGACTAGTGATTCGTCTTTAAACATCTCTCTATTAGAGGTCTCTCCGCTGTCTCATTCTCATGGATGACCATTCGGCCAGCTGGAGGCGACAACCAAGATCCACATCGCGCCCTTTCCCCCTCTATTTACTTCTCGAATTAATAAATGATGTTCTTATCGTTCCATTTAACTGGTTGACAGCCAGCCCTGAAAGGGAGTATCTTCATCTAACCTATTATTAGGGATTTCAGATGTCCCCTTCAAGTCGTCAAGGAGAAGGTCTAGTGCTGGACGTCGCCTGACTCGTTTCAACGAAGTTTTCGTCGATATTGTTGTCATTTGTGTTTCCCACGTGAAGTAAATGTATCTTGCATTCCCTCGTTCATCCAAAAAGCACAACAAAACTTAAACGTACACCATTTTCGCCAAATTTACATCGCACTCTAATCACATATTTGACCCAATGGTCACGCGTCGCGTGCGCCCGCTTTGCACAGAAACTCCCTCGCTACACCCGCCCTCGAAACGGCCGTGAAAAAGAATCGTAATTTTTCGTTGATTGATTATTGCAAGAAAATAAACCGTTTCGCTTGTTATTACGAACGGTCCAATCTACTGTGTTTAGCCATCATTAATAAGGGATTCTAGGCTTCAGTGTTTGTATTTAATCAGTGCATTTAGCGTCCAGGATCACATAGGAGAAAGATCGGGAATATTGGAAAACTAAATAAATAATTAGCGAATATTTTGTTCCGCTCATCATGCCTACTGTATGCTAAACAGTACATGACTCTAACTGAGTTTTTGAATCTTACAATAAATTAAAATGATGACTCACTTTTCTCTTTGCCTTTCCAGGATCCATTGATCGATGAGTTGATCGAAGAAGTTGAGCCTTTGTTGATTCACGAAGGACAAAGGCTATTCGAGTGAATGTTAGAGTGAGAATTATGAGAGGAAGAGCATATTGGAGAATGAAGAGACCACGATCATACCTAGAATATAACGAAGAAATAGAAGAAGGAGAAGAAGAGAGGATTAAAGGAATACTTCCTGGCCTTTCCTTTCTCACTCCCCAGTGCAAAAGGAATAGATGAGCAGAACGAAATGCATTGGAAATGAGTAGAAATAGTCTACTCCTCTCACTCATTGAAACACTCATATCTCTTTCCCTTGACCTACCATAATCCCAATGGGATATCGAAGTATTCCTCGAATGAAGGGAAAGACATGAAGCATGTGCTATGGGTATTGATGGAATGAGTCTCAGAATTGTAGAATACACCAGTTGTGATTTTGTAGAATATAACTGAAGGAGTGGAAGGATGGAAAGTGAGAGGGAGGAGGGGGGAGGGGGGGAGGGAGGAAGGAGGGGGAGGACTTACGATTTGGCATGGCGATCAATGAAGAAAGTAGCCAGATGATTGCTATTCTAATCAATGCCTTTTTGATGGAAAGAGGTCTACGATAGAGGGGATTGACGACTGCTTGGCATCTGAAGGAAGAGATGAGTGGGATGGATAATGGAGTAGATCAGACCTATCCCAACTGAGGAGCATCATTGAAAAGACAGAGACACACGTTGGAGCTACTCCGAAGAAGAGAGTAGCAGGGGCACAGATCCCCATACCTCAAAGGTTCATTGAGAGGGGAGGAGAGGGAAGGAGAGGGGGGGAGAGGGGAAGGCATGAGGGAGGGGTACGGCTAATTCGTTTGAAAAAAAAGTACCACCAATCGTAGTAAATATTGTATGTGAAGGAGGTGCCACAATTAAAGAGGGCAATGAGGAGATCAGCGAGTGCCATATTGAATAGGAATATATTGAACGCATGATGCATAACCTGGAGTGTTTTCCGTCTTCCTTTTTCGCTCTCGATCCTCGAGTATTTTGAAGCCCTCTCAAGTCAATTTCACACCCGATTCTTCTCTTTTCCTCTCTAATTTGCATGTTCCCTTGACAGTATCTAGATAGATGTTCCTTCTCTATGTGAGAGAATGAAGGAAGATAGAAGAGAGATGACGCAGAGTTGGAATCAAATCGAGAATCGAGCATTCCTATTACTCCAATTAGTCTAAAAAGGAATCGAGCCCGGAGGCAAAAGTTTCTTCCCATGGATAATAGGAAGTGCAGAGAGAAAATGGAGAATAATTCTTCCTTTTCATCTCCTTCTTATCCTTTCCTTCTGTTTTTCAGATCCTTCTAAGAAGTCAAAATGTAGGGATATCAAGACTCCATCTCATCCCTTTGTTTTCTATCTTTGGTCCTTCCCTTATCAATGACTCACTCTTCTCCCTTCACTCTTCTTTCTCTACTCACTTTGTGTCGATAGATAATCCACATCACGACGATATTTCCAGTGATGGAAGCAATGATGAGAGAGATGAAAGAGAAGGCGATCACTGCTTGAACCACGCTGCAATCATTCCAATCCATTCCAATCAATTTAGAACTATTCCAATTTAATCCATTTCATCTATCTCTTTCATATCATATACGACCAATTCAGCTCGAGAATTAGATTATTCCTCGCAAGGATAATATTATCCTCAACAAATCACGAAGGTTCAACGTCAAATTTCTTTCCCTAGATCCATTCTCAATTCCACTAACAAATAGAGGAAATTCGCAACTTCAAATTATAGAGCCCAAGGCTGTAATCTTTTAGGAAACTTCATAAGATGAAACTGAGAGCATTTGAGAGATGAAATGAGAACAAACGGAAGAATTGGAATGAGATAAGAGAATCAGCTGAATAAATATGAGATAGACACTGACAGTGGAGAATTAGAGGGTGAGCAGTAGAGAGTCGATCCATTGATGACCTCCCCCTTCTCACAGATTGAGATCCCTTCGTCTAAGAGACGAGCTAGAGTTGAATCATTCATCTCATCTGAAATGGTAGATCATGAGATTGAGATTGAGACACTACAATGAATGGAGCAATATGAGAGAACCACGAAGGAAGGAGAGTGCCCCCTCCCCCACTCAACCCCCTCATACTTCCATACTTCCATTTTGACGGATAAAGGAGTTAAGAGGGAATGTCGTCTCAATTGAAGTGTAAAGGAGAAGTCGAACCATCTCGTCGTCAGAAAAAGGGGTGGGACGGAAGGAAATAGATCAGAGGGGTGGAGTCAAGAGATAGGAGAAGAGAAGGAGACGGGGGAAGAGATAGTTCAGTAAGTGAGACGGGATAAAGTGGTTGAGAAGGGGGACCATCGTTATTTTGTATGATGAGAGGTGAAAGATAAGACGGGATAGGATGGAGCATACAATGGATATGTTTAGAGAGGGAAGAGGAGAGATAGTTGAAGAGAGAAGGTGAAGGGAATCAAGATGAAGAGGGTACTGAGATATCTGAGAATGGACTGAGGATGGGAATGAGGCATGGGACCGAATGGAGTGGAAGAGGACGGATCCTATTTCAGACGAGAAAGAGAGAGAGGGAGTCTCAAGCATCAAGTATAACAAGAGCTTTATTTCCAATGAACACATAAACGACATATCAAGATTGATTGAATGATTCCATCAATCGAATCATGGATCATTCTCCTCCCATATCTCTTCTGATTGCTTGAATCTCATGGAATCTTCCTCTCTTCATGACATTGAACATTTTCTCTAATCTCTTTCTTCTCGCTCTCCTCTTTTGTGCAGCTGATTCATCATTTGGTCCTTCATATCCATCAACAATTCCTCCAATTCCACTTGTTTCACCCTCATCTTCTCCTTCTTCATCATCATCATCTCCTTCTCTTTCTTCTCCTCTCTCGTCTTCTCTTCTTTCCCAATTCATCACTGGAGTTCCTCCACTATTCTCCATCATTGAACTCAATTCTTCCAATTGCGAAGCCTACAATCAAATTCCATCATAATCTCTCTCTCTCTCTTGGAAGACGTGGGAAGGAAGTCAACATTTCAGAAATGGATCTCATCTTTCAAGAAGTACTCATATTTCTATTCCACCTCCTCATAGATCAAACCAAGAAAAGCCTGTAGGTAGACCACTCAACTACGCATTGAAATGTAAGTCTTATTGCTTCCGTGTAAATAATATATCCCCATTAAAACAATATAATTAGTCCGCCCGCTCACCTCTTGTCCCAATTGTCCGAGGAAGTTCTTTATCATATTTCCCATCTCGTTTCCTCCTCCCTGAAATATTTACATTTAAATTCGATATGAATGAATGAATAATCATACTATAACTGAATATTTCGAATACCGTAATCTGAGAATTCACTCCCTTACTCGTTCCACTGCCTAACCAGACCTCCCCCCCCCCACCTCAACCTCAGTATTCCAATGCACTTGTCTAAATCCAATTTCCTCCGTTCCATCCATCTCTTCCTTCCATTCTCACCTCTTCTCTTCTCTTTCTCTTTCTCTTCTTCCTCGCTTCATCAATCGATTCACCCGAATCAGAGTCCATCACTTCTCTCCTAAAATCATTATTAGCATGCTCTCCATACTTCTTATATCTCTGCAGGCTTGATATCTGTGCACTAATTTTATATATATATAAACTATGCCGTAAGTTTTTTAAAAAAAGTATAAGAATGAAATGAAAGGCGACTCACGATGGTTTGTCTCTCATTTCCTTAGCTGCCTTATGGAGCGCAGTAACATACGTCCCCTTTCCTATCCCGTGACCACGAGCCTTTTCGAATGCTACAATGGAAAGCAATGATAAAAAGATTAATTGATAATGGAATGAAAGATAGATCTCAACATATCCTTAGAGAATAATACTTCACGTGATGAAAATATCGCTAGAGTGCAATCATTTACCGGCACTATTAAAGCCGCAGACAATTAACCTTCGATTGCCTCGTGAGAACTCCATCCAAGACAATCAATGAGGAATCGACACACAAGATATCCACTTCGATTGACTCCTCTCGTACAATGGATGCCGATAAGAGCTTCTGAAGAGAGAGGGACGTCAACGAGAGAGTCATCATTATCACCCCATAACATAGTGAATGAGCAGCACTCAGTCATCTTGGTTGGAATTGCAAGAAATCGCTTACCTTTGTCATCATTCTTCTCAATGAATTTTTGAATGGCTCGATTGAAACTCTCGACAATATCGTCTCGTTCGATGAATCCACGACCAGGACAGTACAACTTCTCATATTCGATGCACCTACGCACAGAAGAGATCACTATCACATCATAACTTGAGTTGAACAAAGAAGAAAAGCACACATGATTAGGGTTACTCACATTCCCTCGATATCACGCTTGTCATAATAACGATTCGTGTCAGTGAGGTCAACGACGATTCCCAATCGTTGATTACGCTCAGCCATCTCAAATACATTCATTTATATAAAGTCCCCTTCTTCCAATAAGAGAACTAACCATTCTGAGAAGATGCGAGACGGTGAACTCGCTTCCAGCGGGAATTCTATTGTTGAGACTCTCGTTCAGAGGAGTTTTGAAGATAATGAAACGAGTACGAGGAATAACCGTGCCCAGGGGAGAGTATTTGTCCCATCTGAAATTAAGCGCATCAGGATCGAGTCGAAAAGTCTAGCGCTAATCTGAAAGAATTAAAACCAGACGAGAAGAATAGCGGTAAATAAACCAGGAAACCAACTAGAAAAAGCGCTCACTCTTTTGGTACCACTCGGTTGGTACGAACCATGTTTTTAACACAACTATGGGATCACGAAAGAGATATAATAGGACGACGGAGTTCTCGAGATCGACGATGAATAACGGAAAAATTCGAACGAAAAAAAAACTACGCGTCCTCGCCGCAATTTGTGCGCGCTCTCGCGCTGCCGCGCACTTTACGTTCTTCGATTTCTGTATACAGTAATCAACATGCTAGTTTTATTGAAATCTTTGATATTATTGATCCGCAACCCGGCACCCGGAACACCGACATAGGGCGAACGAAAAGCATACCCGCTCATCAGGGTCAAATCAGGAACCGCCCGCGAATGTGAAATCCTACAGAAAGAAGTTGAGCCTGAATCACCATCATGCGGTGCAGTGCCTGAGCACCGGTAATATTACCCTGAAGGCCAAGCTCACTTTGCGATTCGGCGGTCCGGAACGTTAAAATCAGGCATTTTAAACCGCGCGATCGTGATTCAGGCACTTGCACCCGTTGCATTCAGGCAACTACGCCTGTTGCTTTTGTAGTTTTTAGTTTCACGTTTTCGTTCGCCCTATGTCGGTGTTCCGGGTGCCGTGCCGCAATGCCAATTCCGATTTTTTTATTATGCAGATCATTCGGAAATAGATAATGGGTGAAATTTGAGGCTAAATATTCTCTAATGATTCGATGATATGTCGATGACTTTTGTTTTGGTCCTCTTCCCTCTCAGAATCGGAGATGATTTTCTTGATGCTTTACTTGCTAACTTGAGTAGTTGAGAAGTCTTTCTAAATGTCAAGGAGTCAATCTGTCTCACTCCTTGACGATCTCTCTCACTTTAATCCGCCCTCTGGAGCTCTTCCCTTCTCATTCACATAACGAGCCACGAATCGTTTCTCAATTTCATTAATGACGTATAATAGAGGGAGAAAGGAGTGTCCTCACTCTTCTCTGCGATATTCTCAATTCAGCTGAAGTGCTGGGGATTATACTCTGCAGCAGATATTTCAGTAGAAATGTAGCATTCTACAATAGAAATGAATGGAATGGGAGAGGAGGAGGGAAAGGGAATGGCGGGGAGGGGGAGGAAGGGGAAGGGGAAGGGGAGGGGGGAGAGGAAGGGGAAGGGGAGGGGGGAGAGGAAGAGGGAGTACCTGGAAGACAAGCACTATCACCAATCGATTTTCTACGTTGCAATCAATTGCTCCAGAGAAGAAAGAAGTACAGAAGTCAGAAGTGAAAGATACTGAATAAGTTTTAAAAAAGAATATTTATATTTTTATAAAAAATAAATAAAATAAAATGAGCTGGCACCGAGAGTGCTCGAACTTTATTGATTTTACGTAAAGACCGCGGAGTGCGGGCTTTCACCGTTTTCATGGGGGACCGTAATCGGCACACCACGCGTGCACGACGTGGAGGATCGACAACTGTTTTAATAGCTTGTTTAAATATTTTAATCGTTTATTTAATGTAAAATTGAATAAATATTATTTTTTTCTATTGCAAGTACATTTGACATGAGCTACCTTTCTCCTGCACCTCATATTTCAATCCGCGCACTCTAGCAGCAGCAGATTTTGCCATGTTTTTTCGACACCATTTTTCCTAGCCGTTCTTGACCTTCTCTCGTCTCGTATTGATTTCCCCCCGTGACTTAACCGCTTCAGTCGCATAAACAAACCTCTCAGTCATTCCCCGGTTATCCGTACGTGCCCTAACTTTCGTTCGAGAGTGGGGTTATCAAGCGTTTTTCGTTTTTCGCGTCACCCTCAAGGGATCATCTGGCGCCTACTTCTTCTCCCGACGTGCCTTCTAAGACAACGTCGATGACGGAGTCTTCATCTTCCTTCCCCAGTAGACCCTTTAGATTCTAGATCACCCATTCGTTTGATCTCATTTTCAACTTGTCTCTCGAATTTCCTAGACTATCCCTCGCCCACTCCTAATCAACTCATTCTATTGTGTTCGTTCACTCTCGGTTATGTCACACCTATTGAGCTTAATTTTTGTTTCGTCAGTCTTCCTTGCTATCAAAAAGTCATTACTCTCTTTCTCCCCAGTTCACTGTATCCTTTCTTCTTTACCCGGTAATAAATTATGAATCTGTGTATTAAAAAAAAGACTCAAATCGTTCTCTTCTACATATTACTGCTTAGGAAACAGTTTACATAATAAATATTTGAAAATAGTTAAATAAAATACGAATTTCAAGAATAGTTCAAAAATAATGACCCAGCCTAAAATGTTTGACACCGTTGAACAAAGGGGAAGGGGTTCTGTAGTAGCGTGCTCACTCAATTTTTGTTAATCGCTTTATTCTCGCTTAATTCGCGTAAACTCTTTTTAAATATCTTTTGTTATGAATCGATTCGGCAGCCACTAACCCACTTATTACCAACAGGAATAGATTTTAGGTGCGTTTTCGAAAAACCCGTCTGTGGTCACTAATTTTACGTTTCTCTAGATAGATACCTCATTGAGGTCCCTATTTACGTTCTCCTAAGTTATTGTGTATTGTTATTTATACTTGCTATATACTTCAATATACTTGCTCTCTTCCTTTCTTGTATACCTATGAATGCATTCGTGAGAACTGCCGCATATTGAATAAAAGTGAGGATGTTTAGCCAAATGCCGATTCCTGCAAGAGACAGGAGCTGAAGATATTATAAAAAAAAAGAGAGGTAGAAGGGGTACGAAGGGAAAGGAGGGGGGAGGGGGGGGGGGAGATTTTCGAAGATGTCGGACCTGATACTCTCTCCGGAATTGGCCTCCTATTGAACCAAACGAGACGAGATGCGTCGATTCGAATATCGATTAGGCCAATGATGAGAGCGATGAGAGGAGCCAATGGGAAAAGAGCAGCGAACATCTGATTAGAATGGCACAGGTTGAGGAGGAGGAAGGGGAACGAGGGGGGGGGGGATAGAGGGTGAGAAGGGGGGGGGGGGATAATAATACCATCGTCGTCCCGAAGAGAATCGCCTTCTCACTCAATTCCGATAGGGCGAAATCGCCAGGATTGGGTTTGATCCACTCTCGAATGAGTATATTCTTCTCTTGTTCTCCCATGATCATCTAAATGGTATCTCAAAATACATCGGTCTCCACCTTCCATACTCTCTCCCCCCATCACCCCCCCCCTCTCTCCCCTTTCCCCCCCCCTCTCCCCCTCTCCCCCTCCCCCCTCTCCCCCTCCACCCCCCCCCTCCCTCTCTGACCTCTTGAGCAGTAGTCTCTCTGTTCCTATTGAAACGAGCCAGTTTAGTGAGTCGTACGAAGTATCTGGGGATCTCTCTCGAATGCATGAATGGGATGGATGGAAACTGACGGTATGACGATGTCTTTGGACCACTTGGGAAATGGTTTGATCATGAGATGAATCATGAGTTGGAGAGCGAGGAGGGATCCACATGTCCCTTCCTTGCACACATCTTTGTAGATTTGACCAAGGCCGAATAGACCATCACGTTGGAATCCCTGTAGAGAGGAGGGAGATGGGGGGCGAGAAGGGGGAGGGGGGCGAGAGGGGGGGGGGGGACTCGCGTTAGATTCTGGTCGAATGAAGGCTATGTAGAATAAAGAAGTGTAGTTGTTCACGAATTGGAAAGCGAATAATTTGATAATTAATGCATTCTGATATTCTGTCTGTGTACGATGGTTCTCTGAGATAAAGAATAAATAATTCTTTTTCAAAGGATGGAGCAGGAACCCCAATCTGTCAATCGATAAACTACTCCTGAATAGATCATTCCTAATAACATTGTGGAGGAAGTGTTGAGAACTGACGGGAGGAAACTGATGCATAGTGAACAAAGCCAATTGAACTGAAGAATAGTATATAGATAGGTCCCATAGATATACCTCTTTTCCACACTGAAGATACTGAGTGACGAAGCACTTATAGAGAATGACAGAGAAAACTGATAATACGACGACTCCCATTGAGAAAAGAACGATTATGAGAGAGAATGCGATCTTGAGCCATCGAATCCACGAGGGATACACTACCATTGTCTCCCCCGTCACACAATCCTTCAATATCCCATGGGTTAAGCGAAATTATTTTAATAAAAAAGATAATAATGATTAGTGTTATTTATCATGAATGATGTATATTTTTTCTTTTAATTTTCACTAGCTTGATCATTGTACTTTACGGACACTAAGTTTTGCTACTAATTCATAGTGCGGAATAGGGTTGAAATTTTGCGTTTCCTGATTTCTCAATAACAATAAACACTATTATTCTTAATTTCTGAAAATTCGGTTTATTTTAGAAAATACTGACTATCTCAGTTGCAGTTCCATAGAATTGGGCTCGATCTGACTCGTTTTCCCTGAATAATAGATAATTCATTATTTAGTAATTACAAAATATTTTAAATTTATATATTACATTTATTTAATAATATACTACTTTTTAAAATCATGTAAAACCTTATGGATTCGCAATCCCATTCGGATGTGAGAACTGCACTGTTACGATTCCAGATTGTGAGAAAGATTGAACCTGCGGAGAGATTCGGATAGAGAGAGGGAGGGTAGAGGGGGAGGAGAGGGGGGGGGGATGGAGAGGGGGGTGGTAGACAGACCCCATATGGACATAAAGACAGCGAAAAATGCAGTGAGTTCAGTGTCGAAGGCATTGAGAGTCCATTTGGAGAGAGAAGAGAACAATTGAGTCATACTGAAATTATGGAGATTATCCATATACATAGATATGATATAATTTCAAGTACTGTGAGAACAGAAATCGTAGTTACGTGGTGTTGTCAGGGTCGTACGTAATCCCCGGCCCTTTCGCAGTTATGGTGAGGTGCACGCGGAACGTTTACTTCGACGAATTTCGAATCTCGGTCAAGTTCTCTAATAAACTCGTGTTTTATTGATTTTATTCGCGTCTATTTATTTTCAATAATGTTCAGGGGGGATTACGTACGGCCCTGACCACACCACGTAACTACGATTTCTGTTCTCACAGTAATATCTAGAGACATTTCAACGGCATCAGAATCATGCTAATCATTCTCACATATTGGATGGAATATTCCAAGTGATTTTTTTACTGACGCAATTATTTCCAATGATACTCACTGATTTGTGGTAGAGCATGGTATTGTGTATGAAGAACCAGTGGAATTGAGAAGAAAACATTCATGGAAGAGTTGAGGTGATTCATGGATACTCAACAGTTTAAATCATTAGAAATAATTCCAATGAAATGGTTCGAATCAAAATCTTCAATTTCAAGTCAATATTGTGTTACCTCTTAGATAGTCCATAGGACAAATACAGCAATTCCCACTATTGAAGATGGCCAGAGAAGAGTACAGAATGTTCCCTCAAACTCTTATTTTTTAAAAAACTTTTTAAAAATCGGAGCCGTCCGTTTTGTTTGGGTTACAATTACTTTGAAAAAAAAACGGACTTCCCATGCGAAATAGAATCCGATCGCTTCTCCGAAATAATTTTTTATGGAATTTAGAGGTTGCGTTTTGAACCAATTCGACCAAATTCGAGATAGAGAAAGACGTGGATCGAACTGAAGAGAAAGAGTTAGAGAATATAAGAAGGAAAGATATAATATACATCTTGGATGAACTGATTAACGTCCATCATTGCATTCTCCTTTATCTTTTTGTATTGTGCATCTCCCTCTGATGGATCGTGAAGAATGAATCCATCCTCAAATTCAAATTAACTCTATCAGAACAAGGCGATAATAAACCTGGTATGGCCTTCTCCATAAGCATGAAAATGAGTCCTTTCTTCTTAATAAGATCGGGATCATCATCAATGAGTGAACTCCTCCTTCGACCTTCATTCTCATTCCGTTCAATGAACATATTGATGTCCACATCGCAAAGAATCTATGAATATCTATGAATATCGATGGATGAGCCCATTCAATCACTTGGTAAGTCAGTAGATTTCGCTGACATGATGAGAAGAATTTCTTCTCATCTTCGAAATCGATATAAAGATGAGAATGAGAAAGATCGAATGGTACATTCACGAAGTTAACTCAACCATTCCATTGTATCGATTGTTGTACTAGAATAGTGACATACCCGAATCAGGAGCAATGAAAAATGCGGAGTGAGGAATGGAAATTATGCATGAAGGAAGATCAGGTTCAGTTAGAATCTAGATAATGAGTGGATGATCAATTGATGGGAGGGGAGAGGGAAGGGGAAGGGGGGGGGGTGAGTGGATGATCCATCAATGCGAAATACCTTCTTGAGGGGGAAATAGAGTTGCTCCTTCTCTGATTCTTTACATAATCTCCAGAAGGGGCAAGAGATGAGAGTGAAGAGAAAAGGATTCACTACTTCGTATAATATGATCAATCCCTCCGCTTTGAGGGCCTACAAGGAGAATGTAATTAATGGGAGGAAGGAGGGGGGGGGGGGAAGGGGGTGTCTCACCTTTTCGAAGGCCGACCTATGGTATTGCCTACTGAGATCGTCTGTTCTCGAGACAAGAACGAAGTCGATTTTGATTCGAAATGGGAAGTATGGGTAATCGACTTCATTAGAATGGAAGACCATGGATTGATATCAAAAGAAAGATAAGAGTGCCATTGACGTAGATTGGAGTAGTTTGAGTGGAGGGAAAAGAGATCGGATGGAGATAAGAAGTGATTGAAATGAGGAGGAAGGTAGAGAGGGAGAAGAGTATCCGTTGCTATGCGAGGAAATTAGAGAAATGGAGAGATGAGAGAGAAGAGGGGAACGGAACTATTGTGTGGAATAGCAAATTGTGTAATTGACAAATTCAATCTAAATTAGAAATTTCAAAATTATTACTAATTAATAACAAAAACAATAACATTTTGAACAAATCAATTCTTAGAGGAGATCCTATATACAAGGTCATCTCAGTTTCTTACAAGTTGATTGAGACTTGTAATAGAAAGGATGAAAGAGGGGGATGGTATCTGCTTCGATTGTAAGCCCTTGATAAGAGTGTGACACCCCTCCTTCTCATTCTTCCTCTCGCTCTTTTTGGAATTGGAAGGAATTCTCTTCCATCTGAGAGATGAGATCTTTCTTCTCTCAATTGTCACTCAATGATACTAATGGAGATCCCGATGAGTATGATCTATACTGCAAACCCGATTCTAATTGGAGTTTCAACGGTTTGTTTCATCTATTCCATTCTCTCCATTCTCAATTCTCATCTTCAAAACCATCTGCAAATAATTACTAACAAATGAAAATGTGGTACAATTGAGCTCGTTTTAAGGTGATTTGAGTCTTCCGAAGACTTCCCTTTCTTCTCTATTATTGCATATTTCAGAAACTTGTAACTACATAAAGGATACGGATGCTTGTCAGGGGGGAGGATATCTAGAATGGGCCACATTCGTCTATTGTTGTGAGGATCCTGTGGCAAAAGTCAGCTATTTCTTGTTTACATTCCGTGCGAGAAAAAAAAGTATATCAAGGATCTAGAATAATTTATTTATGTATATGCGCCGAAATACTTTTTTTGCAGCTAATTAGGTGATCCAAGTTTGTTCGCGGTGCGGAACAAAATATTTGAAATTCTCTTCTCAAACGTGTAAGAATTGAGGGAAAACACATGTTAAACATGGATATGAAAATGCTTACGAATGCTTCATAGATAGGAGAAAGAGTTCGAAATATGTGATTCACAAATTGTGATCTAGATCTTGGAAGTGTGACTCATGAGTAAGATGTTTGTGGTTCTCAATGGAAATTCCGCTTCTTTTATACTGTACAAACATGTATTGTAGAGGTGCTGAAAGTTGTGACCGCAGTTGGGATAGATTTGGATGTCTTTTTGATCTTGAGGTTCTCACGTCATGTTTTTATTCATTCCTTCTGAATCGTGCACACAATCTGAAATGAGTGTGCGATTGTTATCTCTGACGCAGTTTTTGGCTTAGGCTCGACAAAAGGGAGCTAAGGATGCTACCTGAGGTGATAAGAAAAGGTGTGAAGAGTGGGGATTTGTGCACCCATCAAAGATTGTCAGTGATGACGGGAGAAGGTAGGGGAGGGGAGAGGGGGAGGGGGGGGACGGGGGGGACGGGGAGGGGGGGAGGGGAGGCAGGGGGGATTAGACACCAACCACAGTCTGAACCGGTGATATTTGCAGTGGTTCATTGTCTGTGGGGGAGTTCTATTCCTCGTTCTTCTCTTCCTTATGCTCTCCACTTCTGCCGATGACTTCTTCTCTGTCAATGTGTCCACCATCGTTGCCCATCTCAATATATCAGAGAATGTCGCTGTGAGTCCCCCCCCCTCTCCGCCTCCCCCCCCCCCCATCCCTCCCACTCTGTTATCTCTCCAGGGAGTCACCTTCATGGCCTTTGGTAACGGAGCTCCAGACATTTTCGCTTCGATAGCCTCAGTATTAAGTTCCCCCCGTCCAAAAGCAGATCTGGCATTGGGGGCACTGATTGGTAAGAAAAGAGATGGAGAAAAGGGATGAAGAGAAGGGATGGGGTGAGATTGAATGTTCATTCAGGAGGAGCAATATTCGTTACTCTCGCTGTTACTGCAGCCATTGTAGTGACCAGACCATTCAAGGTGCTTCCCTCTCCTCGCTCCCCCCCCCCCCCTTCCCCCTCTTTCACTTTATTCATTCCAGGCTGCCTTCTGGTCTACTCTCCGTGATCTGATCTTCCTTCTCATCACTGCCTCTTTCACTCTTTCCTTCTTCATCTTCTTCGATGAGATTGAACTATGGCAACCACTAAGTCAGTCTTCATGGAGGAGGGAGGGAGAGGGGAGGGGTGAAGGGGGGGGGGGGTGAGGGCAGGGGGGAGGGGGTGAGACAGCCTTTAACTCTCCCCTTGCAGCCTTCCTCGGTATCTACGTCGTCTATGTGGTCATTGTGTTCACAACTGAGTATTTCAAGAAGAAGAAGAAGAAGCTGAAGACAAGAGAACAATCGAAGAGGAATTCCAGTGAGGGAGGAACGATGAATGATTGAAGGAATAATCATTTCAGTCATTCCCGATATTAAACTAAATGCAGTGGAAGATGATGGAGTGAAAGAGTCAATGAGAGTGGATGATACTTCTAGAAGAGGGAGTGCTATTAGAAGACTATCTGTGGCTGTATCTACCGTACTTGGTACTGGGCACAATAATGGTAGATGACCTACCAGTGAAGGATGAAGAGGAAGGAATATTCAGAAATGTTCATCGAAGATCCAGAGAATGACACTGATGACTTCCTTGTTATGCACAATAAAGTGTATCATGGAGAAGATCTGAGAAGCAGAGCAGAAACTATGCACAGTCAGTCCAATACATCCCTCAATCAGTCCAAGATAGAGGATAATTGTAGATCAATCGATCTCTGTATCAAACGGAATATTCTATGATCTTCTCTATTACTTCGCCCCTCAATTCGATGATGAGGATCCATCGATCTTCGAAAGGATCAAGACTTATCTACTCGTAAGTCCTCCCCTTCTCCTTCCCCCCCCCCTCCTCTTCTCCTACCCCCCCCCTCCTCCTCTTCTCCTCCCCCTTCCCCCCTTCTCCTCCCCCTCCACTTCTCGTTCCCCCTCCCCCTCCCTTCCCTTCCCCCTCCCCCCCCCCCTCCCTCACTCATTCATTCTCTTCAGTGGCCGATAATGACAATCTTCAAATTGACGATTCCTCTAGCCGAATCTCGTTGGTCCAAGCCAATGGCCATTATTCATTCTATTCTCGCCCCACAATGCATTCTATTCAATACTCAATGTCAGTATCTCTTATCCTCTATCAATTGAGATCCTGCCTAATATCCCCATAATTCATTCTCATTCTCAGTTCTTCTATTCGTTCCAATAGAAGGAGGTCCGGGTCTCTATGCCTACGTCCCTATTATCTCCATCCTTCTCATCATTTTCATTCTATGTACTACCTCGATGGATCAAGAACCTCGATTCTACAAGGTCTCATTGTATCCACATTTCCTTCTTGATTCTTCCTTCTCAGATGACTTATTCCCTCGCTGGTTTTGTTATGTCAGTAGCATGGATTTATTGTATTTCATCGGAGGTTGTCGATGTGGTTGACATGTTGGGAATCGTATCGGGCATCAATCAAGCAGTCAGTCTCCCCCTCCCCCTCCCCCCTCCCCCCTCCCCCTCCCCCCACCTGACCCCCTCCCTTCTCTCCTTCAGGTACTCGGTCTGACCATCATCGCATGGGCTAATAGTGTGGGTGATCTGGTGGCAGATATCTCAGTGGCCAAACAGGGATTCCCAAGAATGGCAATGGCTGCTTCCATCGGAGGACCATTATTCAGTCAGTGGGGGGAGGGGGGGAGGGGGGAGGGGGGAGGGGGAGGGGGAGAGAGTGAGAGGGAGAGGGGGAGAGGGGGAGGGGGGGGAAATAGAAATGCTGTTGTCATTCAGATCAACTCATCGGATTCGGGCTTCCATTCACCATCGCTAAGCTGAAAGGAGACACAGTTCCAGTGAGTCCTTCCTCCCCCCCTCCCCCCCCAGCTCCCTCCTCCTCCAGCATCCTCTTCTCTTCAGATATCTCTGGATGGAGTGAATGTAGTGATGATAACCTTTCTCTTCATTTCCATTCTCTTTACTACTCTCAATCTCCTCATCTTCCGTGCTTATCTCAAACGTCTCTATGGTCTCCTTCTAATAGTCATTTACATTTCATTCCTCGTTTTCGTTGTTCTTTCTGAGACGGGAATTCTAGTATGGATGTGATCCCAACTATACACTCAATACGGGTTCAATCATAAACTCATTTATGCTCATTGGCATTATCATGACTCAATTCATATAACAAAGAGAAATACTGTGAGAACAGAAAAAAAAAAAAAAGAAACTGAAAAAAAAAAAAAAAAAGAAAAAAAAAAAAAAAAAAAAAGAAAAAAAAAAAAAAAAAAAAAAAAAAGAAACTAAACTATAACAGAAACTGTGATTCGGAGAAGGTTCAGAAGGCATTCAGTGATCAGCTGATCAAGCACAAGAGACACCCCACTGACCGCCCTCCCGGAAAGCGCCCCCTCAAGATCGAGTGTCCCTCCAAGGAGATCCGCGACCTTCCCCTCTCTGGAATTCGCGGAAAGACCGGACGGCCGACCCCCTTCACTGGCACTCTCGCCTTTATTAGGAAGGATCTTACCCCGACCCAGTTGAAGATGGAGCGAGATGCTCGCGATGAAGCAAGACAGAGGAATGTGGAAGCTGGGCAGATTGTGTGTGGAGTACGCGACTTCTCGCTCTACCACTACCGTACCCCTCGCCCATTCCCCTCGACCTACGGACGCGCTAGGGATACCAATACGAACCCATCTGCCGATCTCGTTCGTTCAGGCTCCGCTCCTCCCTCGTCTGGCTCTGTCTCCACTGATGCTACTGTTCTCTCTTCTGCCTCTGGTGCCTCTGCAATCTCTGATGCGACTACCGTACACCCTCCGTCGAACCACATCAACACCAACAGGAGACGCTAGGTATGCGGCAGCAAGGGCACCCCCATTCCCCTCTTGTCTCTTTCGTTTCCTTCCTCCTCTCTTTCCCCTCTCCCAGTCAATCAATCGATATCCCCATTTGAATCTCACCATCGTAAAGTGCACGCGCACTCATCTAGTACACGTCTGCTTAGCCCCCAAACTGTATCTCTTTACTATGCTAATGCACGTTCTATTCGATGCAAATCGCCCCAGCTTTCCTTTATACTCTCTTCCTCTCTTTATCGTGTTATTTGCATATCCGAAACATGGCTCGATCTTTCTGATAGCGACTCCTTTCTAGTTTGTGGTTTTCCTGAGTATTTTCCATTTCGATGCGATCGCATAACGACTGACGATTACGGTAGAGGCGGTGGCGTCGCTTGCTTAGTTCACAACTCACTTAGCCCCGTGCTCATTTCCTCTTTTTTCTCTACCCCTCTTGAATCCTGTACTGTAGATTTAAATGTACCTTTCACTTCCTCATTCCCCTTTAGAAAAATTAGAATTATCACAGTTTATCGTTCTCCCTCCTCACCCACGAGCTCTCTTGTTTCACTCCTCTCTCATCTGGTAACGCATATTTCCATTGACTTTCCTTGCGTTATTCTTGGAGATTTCAATTTCCCTAGTATTGATTGGACTACCCTTTCCTCTCCTGTCCACAATGATCTTCTTGATTTCATTTCCGACAACCATTTCACCCAACATGTACATTTTCCTTCTAGACTTCAAAATTATCTTGATCTTGTTTTTAGTAACAGAGACGTAATTCGTAATGTTGCTCCGTCTACCCCACTCAGTGACCATCTTTCTGTGATTTTTGACCTATGTATCCCTCTCCCTCCTCCTAAACAACATGTTACTTCTCGTCTTACAAATTTGCCGATTGGGTCTCAATCAACTCGTTTATTTTCAACCATGATTGGACGCTTGCTTTCAGTAGATTAGATGTTCAACAGTCATACGAATATTTCGTCTCTTTTATCAATGATCTTCTCGATACCTTTGTTCCACTTTCCAAACCTTCTTCTTTCTCTAGATACCCCAAATCCCTCAAGATTCTTTACAGTAAGAGTAGAAACTTGTCTCGTATCGCTCCCAATAGCTACGCCTCGTATAAAATGACCGATAGATTTAACTCCGCTCTTAACCGCTTCCACTGTACCCTGGAGAATCGCATTGTTAACTCCTCTAATCCTAAGCTTTTCTACAGTTATTGTAATAGTAAACTCAATGCACCCAAGATCACACCATCTGGCATTGTTGATTCTGATGGATCCCTCTTGTTGTCCAATAATCTAAAATGTATTGCCTTCGATAGATTCTTTTGTTCTGTTTTCACCCATCCTCAATCATCCCCACTTCCCCAGCCCTCTCCCTCTCTTACTTTTGACATACCGTCTGTTTCAGAACTAGATATTATCTACGCTCTAAGCAAACTTTCTCCTAAGATTAACGTCACACCTGATCATATTCCGAGTATTGTTCTTTCTAAATGTCGATCATCTATCATTTCTCCTCTCCTTATAATTTTCAATAAGTCTCTCCTCACATCACAAGTCCCCTCTCTCTGGAAACACGCACTTGTTAAACCGATCCCAAAGAAAATTAGCAACTCTATTTCCGACTTTCGTCCAATATCCCTTACGTCATCTGTTTGTAAAGTCTTTGAGAAAATTCTCATCGACAAAATCACCTCATTTCTTGACCAAAACAATCTTTTTGATCCCCATCAGACCGGTTTTCGTAATTGTCGATCTACCTCCACCAATCTTGCGGAGACTTACTCTCATTACCTTCGTATATTTAAGAAAGGCTCTCCTTTCGACACTGTTTACATAGATTTCCGCAAAGCTTTCGATTCCATTGATCACAGATTACTATTGCATAAATTGACTAATCTAGGGCTTTCTGATCACCTTGTGACTTGGATCCATTCTTATCTTTCGAACAGGACTCAGTCCGTATTTATTGATTCGTCTTTTTCTCCCCCTTCATTCGTTAGATCAGGCGTGCCCCAAGGCAGTTGTATCGGCCCACTCCTTTTCATCCTTTTCATTAATGATCTTTGCTCTCAATTCCCTAAATCTATTTATTACTCTGTATATGCCGATGACCTCAAATTGTTTGCTGAAGCCCCGTTACACTCCGATGTTTTACAATCTGCTTTAGACACTGTTGCTGACTGGTCTTCGCAATGGAATTTAGGCATTTCTGAAACTAAATGTCACATTATGCATTATGGTTGCCACAATCCCCGTAGGCTATTTACTATCAATAATGTTGTCCTTACTGAGCCTAGCAATTGCATCATCAAAGATCTAGGTGTGCAGTTTTCCCCTTCCCTTTCTTTCTCAGCTCATATCTCTAAAATTATTGCTAGTGCTCGTTCTAAATCTAACCTCCTTTTTAAATCCTTTCGTAGTAACTGCCCAAACCTGTATCTGAAGTCTTTTACTACTTTTATTCTTCCCAATATTGAATATTGTTCCATTATCTGGAACCCCGTACACAGTGTAGATATGACTAGAGAGCTTGAAAAAGTTCAGAGAGACTTCACACGTAGACTTTATTACCGCTGTTCTCTACCGCCTGTTCCATATAGAACCAGGCTTCGTGATTTGAATCTATATACATTAGAACGCCGTAGATTCATTATGGATGTCACATTTCTCCAATCCGTTGTCAATAATCGATATTCTATGGATGCATCCTCCCTGCTTACTTGTACACCTCTCACTCGCACTCTCCGCAATTGTCATAATCTTCGTATCTCATTGCCATTTATTCCTCATAACTCTTTTTCCACCCTTGCCTCTAGAACCATTCTTATCTGGAATTCCCTCCCACCCGAAATTGTTAATTCTTCACAAAACGCTTTTCGTTACTACATTCGCTCTCAACCCCCCTCATTCTACCCCGACTCAATTATTTGCAATTGGCTTGATCTTTAATTTAATCCTCGCCCCCTCCCCAACCCTTGCTGCCCAGCAAATAACCGATTCGACTCCATCGACGGACCTCCGTTTATTGCACTCTCGCTATACTTTCTTGTCCAATTCCCCCGTTACGGAATAAATGAATGAATGAATGAATGAATGAATGAATAGCTTCTTGGTGTGCCCCAGATCGAAGAATTACATTCGCATTAGGTTGTTAAACACGGAACGGAAATTATTTTTCTCAACCAAAAAATTAATCTCCGTTCCGCTAGTAACAATCTAATGCGAATGTAATTCTTTGATCTGTAGAACACCAAGTAGCTAGAGTTTCTGTTCCCACAGTAATATGTCTGATTACGATAAATATGGGGTATGCAAGAGGGAGTAGGAAGAGGGCAACTTACTCTGGTTTCTCTCCCCCAGTAGGTCCCCCATTAGCGCCCCTACTTGTATCCCTGCTGGGGGACAACTGGGTGCGCAAATGGGGGACTAATGGTGCCCCATTAGCTAATGGGGCCCCTACTGGGAGGGCTAATGGGGGACTAGTAGTGCACCATTTGTGTTCTCGCGGGCTGAATACGGTATTTATTGATTTTTCCGATTGGTATACTGTATTTATTGATTTCGTGCGTTGACTACGGTATTTTGCGAAAACAGCTTTATTGATTTTAACGGGAGAAACATGAAATGCAAGAAATCGATTTCTAACTTTGCATTTATTTGAAATAAAATAAGTATTTACATCATAACAAAGGAAGAAAAGAAAAGATGAGGGAATATCTACAACACAACGAGAACAAAAAATAACGAGTGAAACGTACTACTTCTGCCTTCGTGTTATTAAAGTCCTTCTATACATTCAAATTCGTTAAAACACAACTTCTGCGTTAATTCAAAATTCTACTGAACAACAAAATTAGGCGAGAACTTCGAAACAGGAACAATTTGGCGAATATAATTACAATGGGTGTCTGGGGAAGTTACAATCCCTCTTCGAGTCATACAGTACTCTTCCTCTTGAGTTAGCATTATCGTGATAGTAATTTATCTCCTCATTCTCGATGTAGTCACTTGAGCTGCAAAAATAAGAATAAATGTCTTGAACAATATAATTGGAGTCTTATTGACAAGCCCAGATCGGGGAACCTCAATTCTGGTCGTTTCAGAACTATAATATCAAGATATTCGTTAGCGCATTCCATGTCTTCACTACACTCATATCCCTGAAGAAACCACGATCAAAACATAACCCCCGCAAGTATCCAAACAACGAATCACGACCTGGATTTCTAATTTCTAATGATGAGACTGTCATACTGTTGGACAGCATTATGTTACTGAACTAATAGGGTGTGAAGATTTCAAGAAAATCATGAAAATCATACTTTATCATGAAAAGAAAATCATAAAAATCGATAAATTTATCCCAAATCAGCACACATGATCTTCATGCAAAGGATAATATTATGAAAATTGTTCTTAAGAGAGACCTTGGCAATTTGTATTCTATGGGAGCTGCGGCATCCAAACTAGGGTTGGCTATTCGGGCTATTCGGGCCAGCAATCTCACGTCTCGAATTGCGGGCCCGCAATCCTCCTCCCGCTCAGCGAGTGCTCATCTCCCGCTCCGCTCTGCCCGCCTCCTCCTCTCTCAAACCCGCGCAAACTAGAGCGCACCCTCTCGTTGGGCTCAAAATGACGCCCAGCTTACAATCAGGGCGAGATGAATCCCTGCTCCTTGGGGACTCGCACGAGCACATCGATGATACCCTTGATGGTAGTCCAAGTGTCTCGGCACCCCATGCATGCAATGCAATGCCTAAGCATCCATCACCATAACCATGCAAATACGCCTATTTGAATATAAAACATAATAAAATAGGAAGTTCTTGCACGGGATGAGGAGCTACAATTTTTGGAAGACCAACGCGAATGCAGATAACATCTCACATAGCAAACATTGCAAGATCCATTTTTAAACACTGCAAGATCAATTACATGCAAAACTGGATGTTTATTTTCCGTCGATGTATCTATTGTAAGAAAATAAACCGTTCCATGAGTAACAGTACTACCTGTAGAATCGATACTTTTACTATGCGATTTAGGGTTTCGACTTTGTTCTTATCCAATGCCTATTTTGACAATGAATACTCAGGAGAGGTCAAAAATTTAGAAAGATTCAATGAAGCTGTAGCTATTTATTTGTTCGGAATTTGTAACGATAGTACACTAAACACTGTATTACCGTTGCTGAGCTTTTGAATCTTACAATAATGAGATTTTTGAAACTGAGTTTCTTTTGATAATTCTCGATTTGAGAGTTAAAGCAAGATAGTTGGCTATCTACACAATCTATAGGTTAAGAGAGGCTCTGTGTTAATCTCAATAAATTGTCCCTTTGCATCACAACAATCAACACGATCAGTGTTTATCGAACATTTAAGTACGAGACGATTTATCCATCAAGAAGTTGTAATTCCACGGAAATTTGTTGAGTTCACTTGAATAGGTTTAGTTATTTCTGATTCGAGTGAATTGAGTACCTTGGAATTGTAGGCAGTAGGGTCCGCTGAATTCATCTCTGCAGTGAACTTGAGGAATACCTTGGTAGAAAGAGAATGAAAAGTGAGTGGAGGGGAGGGGGGGGGAGGGACTGCCACACTCACATCTTCATTGGAAAGAAGAGGAAAGAGCTTCTCCTTGTCTACTTTAGTCCACAGTCTCAAAGCACATTGAGCCACATACACATACTGCATATTAGTCTGTATGGCATGAGCTCATTGGTCTGGAATCCATTCCAATACAGTACTCCTTCCGTCTACCGTACTCCTCACTTCTCATATCCTTGAGCATCTTCTTCATATCCACCCTCTCTCCCTTCATAATAGTCTGGAGTACATACTCTACTGCAACCAGGGTGCCCGTCCGTCCTACAACAATTCTCTTCATTACGTTATCCATCCATCTACCGTACCCACTCCCGCTGAACAATGCACAATGGCGGTGAAAGTGCTTCCTCGAAGGGAGGAGAGGGCACGAAGGGCCGCATTCGTCGTCACAGGCACGCCATGGTCCGGCCTGAAATATCAGGGATTACTGTAGTCTCAGGGAATGGATCGATACCATTCCCTCCATTGGTAATGGTAGATGACTCGTGAGGTCCCTGGTGCATCCATTAGTAGATTGGACATTATGAATTGAGGATCCACTAAATTGCACAGTAATTTCACTCTGATCTCTGCAAGTAGATACTGTAAGATTACGATTTCTCATATTAGTTACAGATTGGAGAAGCGTCTCAGAGATGCCGAACATAGCTTGGACGAGATCCGTGATGTTCCCTGCATCGGCCTGAATGCCAGCGTTGAAGCGGTGAAGTCCGATAAGGATCTATCGGCATCGGATCAGTCGTTGCCACCGAAGGATGATGCGAGTTATTTTTGTGTAAGCGAAGCATGAAGAATTTTTTTTTGGTGTGATTAAGATGAATTTGTGAAACGAAAGGAACGTGCCATTAGAGTTCAAACGGAGGGGTGGTAACAGTTTTAATAAGGAAATGGATGCATTCAATAAATTTGAAACCGGATTGGCACATTATATTGTTCTATGCAGAGGAAGGCGAGTTTGGGTGCACGCGAGAAGAATTGTTTGAATGAGGCCGAGAAACGCGAACCGGAAGTGTTTACCATATCTGACTCACAGTCAGAAGAAGAGGTGATTGTCGAATAACAGATAGATAAATATCTCTATTTAATATAAGGAGGCGGAGGACAAATGCGTCTATATGAGAAGTATCTGGCACGGATTTCGAGTGTCCATGATACTCGAAATCCGAATCGCGGAAAGCGTGAAGGCGAACTATGTGGAATTAATGCGAGGATGAATAATGCTATGAGAATAATAGAGAAACATTTCATCAGTATGAGATCTGATGAATCCATCGCTTACGATCGACAGTCAACAACGAGAGCACAGCCTAGAAAGTATATGATGAAAGCATGTTCCTTAGAAAGTATATGATGCACATTTATCGACTGATCCGTGCTATTTCTGCCATCTGTGTAAGGTAAGTCCTTTGTTTTGCTTAGTGCTTGGTTTAACTGAAAGTTTTTCTAGAGCTTCTTGAGATCTCATATTTCAATAACTGAACATATGGAAAATGATCATGGAATTGTTATGGGAAAGGTATCTTAAATTAAAAAGGAATATGTATAAATTCTTATTTTCAGGCGAGAGTGGGATTTGAGTATGGACTGTGTGGAATCCCTAATTCTAATAATCATTTCGTCACGAAATGCCTCGGAAAAGACGAGTTCGCAGTGGGATTGGGGTGCTTGCCAAGGCCTAAGGATATGCCTCTTCAACTCTTCTAAGTTCTCAGAGTGAACATGCTGAAGCAAAAGCATGATTGTGTGAAGGTTCAAGCCGTGGACAGAGATCCAATTGACTATGTTTTAGAAATAACTACACTCATTTGATGATGATTGTTCTCATATTAATTACAGATTGGAGAAGCGTCTCAGAGATCATGCCATTCCGGGCAACTGCAAGCGCCGGCTGCCGGTTACGTCTGAGTGTGAGAAGGTCCATGACCATCTCAGACGGAAATCGCGGATGAGAAATTTCGAAGATTATCTCACACGGAAACCCGCAGAAGAACTTGTGGATCCGGGCAAGAATGCATCCATTGAAGCTTTCAAGTCATTCAAGACTCAATCGTCATCATATGATGAGTCATTACTTTCGGAGGATAATGTGAGTAAAATGTTGTAAAGCAAACAGTAGCATCAACAAGGTTTCTTTTACTTTTCAGGTCCTGAGTGAGTTGAAAAGTAGGGCTGAGCAGATAAGCAAGAATCATGATTTGTTGAAGACTACGCTGTAAAAGATGGTCAATACTTTCGTACATACAGATTAGAGATGTGCAATTCTTGACGGGCGAAAGTCGCGGCAGAAAATTCTACATGGTCTATGCTGTGAAAGGAGACGAGAGAATACGTTAGTTGATGCAAATAAGTATTTACTTGCTATGGATTGTTCCAGTATTGTACATCGGATCCACAAGCACTGATCGTCGAACCATGGAACACTTCCGCGTGTGGATGCATTGGATGCTAGATCGATTGGGGGCAAGAAATGGAATCAACGTCAAATTCTTTTCATACATCAGTCAATTGTTGATGAAAGGATACGACTTCACTGTAGCAGAATTTCCTTGGCAGAGAACAGAGGTATCATTAGTCTATTATGGTTTTGATATTTTCCTTTAAAAAATTTCCAAATTTCCATGTTGATAGATGGCCTATGCGGATGAAGCTTTCTTGGACTGCATCCTCCCGGTAATCAAGAGTTCGTGACGAACTACCTTCTCCCATGATTTAATAAAAGCAGTGTCTGTTCTTGCTGAGAAGGTATTCAGAAATGATTTTTTTCTAAATACCTGGGAAATGTTCTTTTGTCAGCATCTGTGGAATACTCACTCTCAATTTTTTCCCCTTATCAATCTCGAAAGAATGAGACAGCATCGATGGTGGTTCACAGCGAACGGTGAGTTCATATTTTAAGTATCCAATGTGTTTTTGGCATCTCGTTTGAATGGATTCTATTTTAAGTAAGCACTGCAAAGCTGAGCGGATTTGGTAATTGCTACATCACTGATGCATATCGTGAGCAGAAATACGCAAATTGTACGCTGCACAGATGCGCTATATGCGAGGTGAGCTTTCCTTTAAAAATTGTGTGAAAGTGATCCTTTTTTGATATATAAGTAGGGTCCGCAAGCATGATAGCCGTATTCTCGGAATCATGTCCAAAGTAGGCTCAACATGACCGTCAGGGTCTCAACATCATTTTTGTTTTTGGATGTATCTCGATTGCTCTTCTCCGAAGCCCGGGAGAGCTTCCGAAGTGCGCGCGACTCCCCAAGTCAGAGAGGAGGGAGAGGCGAGACGAGAGATAAAAGGGCGGAGCCTCTCTCGCGTGTGTCTCTCTCCCTCCCCCCGCTCTCTCGCCGCGCTCCTCCCGCGCTCATATTAAATTCAAGCACAAAATCAGGGAGATAATTAAAAATGCAATATTGTGCTTAAAATTCCTCTAAAGTACTAACTAATCGGAATATCTTCCCGCAAACATCGTGTCTTTATTGAAAAGCCCATAAATCGCCATTTCTTGACCAATTTATTGATTTTAGACCGATTAATACTAGTTTGATCTTGCAAGCGGGTTACTCAATGCATGGAGTAGGTCAATAGCTTCTGTTCAAGATTTTGAGCGAGTGATTTGGTTGCGTAGTTAAGTTGTGCTCCCTCGATCTCGCTTTCGAGGGAAGTCGGGTGGACCAAAAATGGGCGGGGCTTGTGGCCCCTATATATAAGTTACATAAGACTCATTTAGATTTCTATGTGAATCTTGTTCCAGGAATCTCTGTACAATGCTCTGCTATTGTATATCATTTGCGCAACATGCACGGCCTTTCGCTTGAACAGGTACGATACTTTAGTGAGGGTTTAGTATTTTTTGGTTATTATTTTAGTGTGACGTCCGATTCGAGTGCAGTAATTGCAACATTTCGTTCCCTTCGGATGACCATTTTCAAGACGATTGCAACGGGAAGAAGCCTTCCTGCGACGGACTTGTCTGTTGGCCCATTTCTGAGGGGACCGATTCTTGCATGGATGATATCTCGAGTGTGAGGATCCATGGTTCTCACACTCGATGCAACCCTTCGGATTTGAGTGCACCCAGATCTAGCAAGAATAACGAAGATGTGTTCATCGTCGAGCTGAGGACAGAAATCCGGAGGATTGAGTTAATCAAAACCCTTGAAGTAATGAAGTATAGTTCATTATATAATGGCAGGGTGAAGAAACGCATCATCGCTGCTTACAGTCCGGTTAGGTCCCTATGTGAAAACTGGACTCCCCGGGCGTCCCCCCCGTGTCCCCTGGCCTTCTCACGCCTCGGCACGGCATCCGGAGAGAAGACATAGGCCAGGCTGAAAGCGTACCCGCTCATCAGGGTCAAATCAGGAACCGCGATTCCCAGCTTTGCGCGGTGCAAACACCCTGATTTTCAATTAGTTTTTCTATGTTTAGCGACCGAATCGAGAACTGAGATTGAGAATCAGGGATTACCGTTTTCCGCAATGTCAACCAAATTGCTAGTCAGGCAACTCGAACTGTTGTTTTCGTGGTTTGTAGTTTGTAGTTTTGCACGTTTTCGCTCGCCCTATGTCTTCTCTCCGGGTGCGGTGCCTCGGGGAAGAAAAATAGCACTTGAATTTGTGAAATTCGGATTTCTCGTGCAAAAATGCACCAGAATCACCTATAGTTAGATTATTTTGAAATAAATAATTTCCAACTTTTTCATGACTTTTTCATATCATGGTCATTATGTGGTCAAAAATTCGAAATCTCAGAACTATCTGAATATAGTTGTTTTCGACTTATTTTCACTCGTAGAAGTCGATTTTTAGACCACAGCTCACCAAAATGTGAAATTCAAAAGTTACGCCAATTATTTTTAATTTATATTTTGTTGTGTCACTATTCGCTCCGTTTCCTGCAAAACAACAGAGAACGCGTTCTAAAATATTTAGGCATGAATCGATAGCTCCGTATCGCCTCTACCCGACTTTCAAAAATTCAATTCGGTTTATTGCTCCCTCGAGGCATGATAATGCCAGGGGATGCGGGGGACGCCCCTGGATGCGCGAGGGCGTCCAGTTTTCACATAGAGACCTGAGCGGACTGTACAAAGCCGTGGGAAGAAGAGGGAGGGAGGAAGACAGGAAACATCAATCAGACATGGAATATCTGACTCTCGCTCACGATATACAAGAGGTTATTCATGATGAGATGACATCTCTTATGGGTTACAGTCCGGTCAGGTCTCTATGTGAAAACTGGACGCCCCGCGCATCCCGGGGCGTCCCCTGGCATTATCATGCCTCGAGGGAGCAATAAACCGAATTGAATTTTTGAAAGTCGGGACGAGGCGATACGGAGCTATCGATGCATGCCAAAATATTTTTGCAGGAAATGGAGCGAATAGCAAAATATAAATATAAAATATAAATTAAAAACAGCAAAATATAAATTAAAAATAATTGGCGTAACTTTTGAATTTCACATTTTGGTGAGCTGTGGTCTAAAAATCGACTTCTACGAGTGAAAATAAGTCGAACAACAACTATATTCAGATAGTTCTGAGATTTCGAATTTTTGACCACATAATGACCATGATATGAAAAAGTCATGAAAAAGTTGGAAGTTATTTATTTCAAATTAATCTAACTATAGGTGATTCTGGTGCATTTTTGCACGAGAAATCCGAATTTCACAAATTCAATGTGGTATTTTTCTTCTCCGAGGCGCCAGGGGACACGGGGGGGGGACGCCCGGGGATGCCGGGGAGTCCAGTTTTCACATTGGGACCTAACCGGATTGTATTTTGTAGATCATCAGAGCAAGCGAAGAGACTGGATAAACTGCTGTTTGATTGTTGTCAACCTTTCTATGTTGGAAAAATTATCGATAAGATGACTAAGAAGAACGACTGCCTTGCTGAGGTACTGTGCTTTGGTGTCTCTTGGATGGCTAGAGGGAATCAATGTCACTTCACTTGTGTTTAGGAATCAGCAGCTCTTGATGAATCGAGAATGAGGGGCCATGTCTCTCATTCTCGATCTTCGTCCATTGACAAACCGGAGACGGCAGGAATTAGCTTATGCTCGAATGAAGAATTGTTATGTGGAGATTTGGTAGAGATGGATGGAGAGGTTTGATGACTAATGTGTAGATGATTTCTAATTTTTTAAACTTCTTCTAAAGATCGACGTTCCAAGATCTTCTGGATACAATAGTGAAATCTCGATTGTTGAAGAACCCTCATCGAAGGTGACTATTGGGAGATATGGAATTATAGACATCATTTTTAAGGATTCAACTATTGGAGGGACTGCTAAAGAAGAATTTCCTTAATCTGTGAAGAATCTGGAGATTGAGGATCTTGCAGTTATGGATCTCCGTCGAATTCTACAAGAGACGAAAGATGAATGGGAAGGGAAAAGACGGAGAGAGTTGGAAGAATGGAATGAGAAGAGAGATGAAGAAGGGAGAGAGGTTTGAAATTCTATGCCTTTTAGTTTCGATTTAGGCTTTAATTTTTTTTAAATTTAAAGGCTGAGATGGCCTACGACGAGAAAATGAGGGAGAAGGATAGAGAGATTGAGAGATTGAGAAGACGATACGAGCAGGAGAAGAGAGAGAAATTGGATTTTGTTATTGAGAAGGATAAATTGGTGAGTATTTTTATTCAGAAGCTTTGATGGAGCGGCACTAAATGGTTACCAATTCAGGAAGCTGTCGCTGGTAAGATGATGGAAGTAGCGAAGGAAGCGTTGGATGAGATATAAAAACTGAAGGTATTTTTATTGCTTATTATCGGTTTGTGCATCTTGGGATACTATTGAATCATGATTTACATTGTTTCACTCGCAAAATTTTCTTGTTTAGGAGTCTAGAATGAAGATCAATAATCTACTACCGGAGAAGAACAGAATCTATTGCTAATGCAAGAAGCCTGCTCAGAAGGGAGAAGAGCCATCGGATTTCGTTGCGTGTGATGGCGAACGATGTGGAGATTACTTCCATCGAACATGCGCCAAATTGAAGGACGAGTGAGTTATCATGTTTACCTGAATCCAATGAGAACGTTTCCGATCAGGTCACTTTCCCTATTTTTTCTTTTGGTTGATTGGCAATTGGAAATGTTTTCTATTTCGGTTTCTTATTTTTGCCATGAACTGCACGATGCAATATTCGTAGAAAAGTGATAAACAAAATCAAACTTGAATATTTTGATAAAGGTAGTATCGATTTTCGCAATCATGCCTACCGTCATCTATGTATGTTCATTCTCGATTTAGATATTCAATGATATTCAATGTGAAAATATGAGGCCGTTCGCCTTATTTTCGAGCAGATCTCACCAGCTTTGGCACAGCTCAAAAAGCTCATTTTCACGAATTCGTGTTTTTTGGGGTTATCGAGGCTGCTGAAGACGATGGACATATCCATTTTGCCCCCAGACCCCTCGTTGGCTCCAGATGGCGTCACGTCGATATCACGTTTTGACGTGCTAATGTTCACCCGAGAAGGCTAATTTTAGGCCAAAATTGTTTCTGGGGCAGAATTGCAAGGCGAAGACGCCTGTCTAGTTCATTTTTCATGATTTTCAAAAACAATTTTTTTAAATGCAAGTTTTCATAGAGGCAATTGCATGCTTAAAACCTAGTGATATCGATCGGGCGTGACGAGAGAATCCAGATTCTATATTTTGAGCCAAATCGGTCATCTGAAATAAATTTGAGCTAACATAAAGTGATCGGAATCGGCCAGGAAACGAGAGTCTGTCCCCCACGACGGCACGGCATCCGGAACGCCGACATAGGGCGAAAGAAAACGTGCGACTATAAACTACAAAAGAACTATGAACGGCTTTGCCTGAATCACGCACGTGCGGTGACCTAATCCTGATTTTCACGTTACCGTAATATATTTGAATGGACCCACACCGATGTCCCTGATTTGGCACTTTCCGGGCACCTTAAAATACGGTAACGTGCCGATCAGGGACATCGGTGTGGGTCCATTCAAATATATTACGGTAACGTGAAAATCGGGATCGACTTCTTTCTGCAGGATTTCACATTCGCGGGCAGTTCCTGATTTGACCCTGATCAGCGGGTACGCTGTCCGCTTGGCCTATGTCGGCGTTCCGGGTGCCGTGCGACGGTATCATATTGAGCAAAACGTTACCTTCGAAAAGTTTAATTGCAAACTGACTTGTGAAGGGAAATCGTGTCAAGAATCTGGCGAAGGGGTTTCCGAAAATGAGACTCGGATTCTTTACTGTATCCTTCACTAGGGGGAGGCTCACGAAATGACCGCTCACGCACTAAATCTTATCGATTTCTTTAATGTCTTGGATTACGCGGCGGTTCCAGATCATTGTCTATTTTTGGAGCATAAAAACATGTCATGAGGTGGTCTACGAGCTCCGCGTGCAAGCAGCGATAAATCGTAACCGGGGCCGGGAAATATCAAAACCTTTCCTGCGTGAACATTTCTTGAATGTTTTTATTTATTGTTTCGAGCTTTTTATTTATAGTTGAGAGTGCTTTCGTTAAATCGGGCACGCTGAAGAATCTGAAAACACTCCCGAAATTATATTTAGGTTATTTTTTTTTAAATAAGCATTCAAAACCGCGTTGCGTGGTACTGTAGCGCAGCGCGTAGGACTCTAGCTCCGGAAGGTAACGAGGTTACTGCCGTGTCCCCTTCTCTCCCCCTCCCCGGCCCTCTTCCCAGGTCAGATGGGCGAGAGAGTGTAGGGAATCGAGAGAGCGCGCATGTGAGGAAGCGGAGGAAGAGGAAAGGCCCTCGTTTCCTGGCCGATTCCGATCAGTTTTTGTTAGCTCAAATTTATTTCTGATGACCGATTTGGCTCAAAATATAGAATCTGAATTCTCTGGTCACGCCCAATCGATATCACTAGGTTGTTAAGCATGCAATTGCCTCTATGAAAACTTGCATTTTTTTAAAATTGTTTTTGAAAATGACGAAAAGTGAACTAGACAGGCGTCTTCGCCATGCAATTCTGCCCCAGAAACAATTTTGGCCTAAAATTAGCCTTCTCGGGTGTCGATTAGCACTCCGAAACGTGATATCGACGTGACACCATCTGGAGCCAACGAGGGGTCTGGGGGCAAAATGGGTATGTCCATCGTCTTCAGCAGCCTCGATAACCCCAAAGGACATAGTTTCGGGAAAATGAGCTTTTTGAGTTGTGCCGGACGTTGCTCGAAAATAAGACGAACGGCCTCATATACACGATTTATGTTATCATTGTGTTGCAGAGATCTCGACGAAACGTTGACATGGTTCTGTGAGGGGTGCAGGAGAAGAGAGACCAGGTGTGATAATTGGATTTGGTATCCTTTTTTTGAAGACTAATGTGAACAATTGATAACCGAGTGGGCTGTGACAAACAGCCCGAGGCTGTCACAATAGACGAGTCACGGGGTTATTTGGGGTGCAGTAAAACTCCGTCACGGAAATAATGTTCAAAATATTTCCCACACTTTACCTACCGTAGTTAACGGGCTTTCACATCGCTCAGTTTACGATTCGAAAATGTAAGCTCTTCTAGTAGACCCCCACGAAAAAAAATTTTTTAAATTTTTTTCGAAAATCCCGTTTTGTGGCTATGCACGGCCCGTTGAGAGGTGTACTGAGATAGCGCAAACTGATTTCGAAGCGACGCGGCTAAAGTTTCGCGGGGCGCGGAAATTTCGACGGGGCGCCATTTAATTTTCCGTGTCAGCATTTCGATATGCTTTGGTATTTTGATGTTCCACCTATTTTCATACATTCTGAAAGGTGGAGGGTGATGAGAAATATATTCCTTTGGCAAAATAAAAATTATAGAAGCAATTATAAACTCAATAAAAAAATTTTAAAAAGTGAATCAAAATCTACTTGACCTCGAACTTTTCAAGCGTTCTAACTCCACGGAAAAAAATGATCAGACCATAAATCCAACACTAATTCACTCTCAATTACATGTAGAAAGAAGTTTGCTATAGTAATAAGCAAATTATTTAGAACTGTTGTCAAAAAATAACTGAATAGGTCGATTCGGGCATAAAATCTGATTTCAGAAAAAGCGTTCTAAACAGAGAAATAGCGATAATTGAACTCAGACAAGTGAACGAGTAATCGAGGGTGATGTCTCGGGACAACGTTTGCTATAGCATTAATCGAAATGGCACCTAATTTTTAGAAAAATAAGCGCAAAAAACGAATAAGCAGCATTTTCAAGAACCAGGATCGCCGACCGGGAAATAGAATTGTAATACAGCACGGTAACAAAGCACGGATTCGTCAATATTCGCTTGCAATCAGGGCTGGGCAAGATTGCGAAATCCGTCAAATTTTATTTTTTTACAGCTCCTATGGATGACGTAATTTCAACACATAATATGTCATTCGAATCGTACTCACATTACGATTTGAATGATTTGTTGTGTGTTTTAGTTACTTCAACCATTGGAGAGGTAAAGAAAAGAAAATTTGACGGATTTCGCAATCTTGCCCAGCCCTGCTTGCAATGATACATCACGTGATGAATATTTCTCAAAATGCGTATTTCGATTTTTTTTAAATAAATAATATGCGAAATAGCGAAATTTATTGCAATATAGCACAGTAACCTTACCAAATGAGTGTGTATTTCAAGACCGTTTTGCATGATGATCGCTTTGCTGAATTTCACTGTATTTTTGCGCAAAGTTTCCTACCAGTTCAGAGATAATTTCCAGTATAAAACTGAAAGATCGCACTTCTTGAATCGCTCACCATATACTTGAAACGAGAAATGGACAATTTGACAACCGAAATACAACTTAATCGCTTTGTTGAATTTTTCTTTATTTGTGTTATATCATTCATTCATTCGCAGAACTCCTCATTAAGCATGAAACTGAGAAGCCGCACTCTCTTCGTAATCAATAAACTAGGAAAAAATAAATTTACGTGTGATAGTTGAATTCGCGCTCAATTCGACGGATCACCGCGGTTACACACCTTTCCCGGCTCTGTTCTGGAAATTCCCGGTTTGGTGGTCCCTACTCTTCTAGAGGTTGTGCTCTCTATACGCGACGGGATAGAAAATGGCTCTCCTCTCTTCCCTCTCTCGCGACTCCTCTCCTCTCTCCGTCCCCTCTCCGCGCGTTTCCACCCCGTCGCGTCTAGAGTGCACTCTCCCTTCATGTTCTCTCCCTCCGCCTCCTTCGTCGAGTCAAAGCTCGAGGGAACCTCTGTTCATTTTTTTGAGAGATATTTGTTGGAGTCTCAACCTGAGTGGACGGTCCCCCAGCAAATTCATTTGTATGAGACCGGCTGATTTGAGCCCCCGTGCGAGTGGTCTGTCACAAACAGCCCTAGGTTGTTACAATAGACTAGTTGGCTGTCACAAATAGCGCGAGGTTGTCACAATAAACGGACGTCTTATTTTAGGAAGAGAAAGATCGAAGAGGCTGAGATGTTTGTGAAGAAGAGAAGAGAGTGAGTAGCAGATTTCTTCATTCATGTGTATTTTATGTGTGCTGTACTATTTCTTACATATCTGTTTATCTAGAGATATCTATTTTCTTATTATTATTACATATATATACATTGATATATAATTCAATTTAGAGATTGTATAACAAATTATGTTCAGTGTTTCTTGAATCTGTAAGATTTTTCATGTTGTTGATTTGGATGCATTGTTTCTTAATAATGCTATTTTCTCTTTACTTTCGTGCTATCACCACCAAAGGCACGACCCTCCACTCCTCCGGCTCTAAAGTGGGCTTCCCGCCTCTATCGCGCGGTGCTAGAAAATCAGGGAGAGGGCGTGGTGGGACCATCGGTTTCAAATGGTATCGTAATATAGCTACGGTATTTGTGTGACCGAAAAATGATACTCAGTCAACATTCAAACATTCGCGGTATTTTAGTTGCTTGCGACCGTTAATTTGCAAAGCGCCGCATAAACTAAACGCCGTGGTGCGCTGGTTGGTGTGAGCCCACGCTCCCTTAAGACGAACCCGACTTTTTCTGGGGCTCTAAACGGCCGTGCAAAGGTCTATATCTGTGAATAGGAATTCTTGTTTGCTAATGTTGCATTCTGTCCCGTAACGGTCATGATGCCTCCGTGCTATCATGCCGCTAATGTGTGGATGCTCAACTACAGATTGAGAGAACTCATATCTTTATCTGCGGATGTCTCTCCCAGTGCGACCATTCCCTGAGAGAGAAGGAACTAGAGAATGGTGCTAACCATCAATAGAGGGTGACCATAACACTCCCTCTCCTGAATGGAAGAGAGGAGAAAGGAGAAACATGGTGTAAACAACATGGGTCTGACTAAGGATATAGCGGTCCCGATTTCTGGGATCCATGATCTCATGAATCGGGTTCAGATGTCCTATTGCGTAATTTCTTGTTGTTTTAGGTTACTTTTTGGCTTTTGAAATATTTGCTTCTCCAGAATTCTTAGGGACTTTTTTGGTATTGCTTGTTGCCAGTAGTATGATAAAAAAAAACTTTCTTTTCAATAATCCTCATCTGAACGGTAATGTGCAATGTGACTGATCATTCGGAGATACTTATTGATATTTCGGTTTATGGAAAAATATAAATTTAGATAATGAGATACTAATTGTGTGGTACTGTTTCAATTGACCCTGGAATGTCACAAATGACATGGGAGATTTGTGATAGACCGTCACGAAGGACCACAGTCTGTCACAATGGACATGTAATTTCGGAAGTTAACCGGGTTTTGATACAGTAGATCAATAGGAGTTTACGGTAGCCGATGATTATTAAGCTGATTAATTCATTAAAGATTGAATGACAACTGATTATAGATCGATTCTAGAATAATTCGAATGTCCATATGTCGATCCATAGGTTTTTAAAAAGTACGGTAGAAGGAAGGAATATAATGAGTATCTCTATCAATATACAAATCATACGCTATTTCTATCAATCTACAAATCATACGCTATCTCTATCAATCTACAAATCATACGCTATCTCTATCAATCTACCGTAATCCTCACTTGAGTACAAATGAAGTCATTGATGAATGGATCTCCCTTCACATGATTTGCATGGATGTAATTGTTGCCTTCCCCTTCGAGGACAACGCGAGTCGGATCGATACAGTAGATATCTAAACCAATATCACATTCAATCGATAATCCACTCAAACTACCGTACCCTTATATCGGTTCCTGGTGGGATTGCCCAGATGATTCTGGTTCAACATTGGATCGATATTGTATCTGGAAGGGATATCGATAATCTTGAATAGACTGAGAACGGAAACCGTATCCTCTCAGAGAAAAGTGGAAGTGATTGGAGAAAATTGAAGAGAGAGAGGAGAGAATGATCAAAACAATCTCATTTCATTTTCTCCGAATAGTCAAATAGTCATTCACAAGTGCACAATGAACACATCAATTCTCTTTGCACCTACTGGAAATCAACTTCAGATTTTAATTTACAATCCATGCTCGTGATTGATTGTTGACTGTCCAATTAATCTCCTTTGTTAAATACAAAGGCTTCGTATCTAATTAATATTGTGTGCACTCACTTCTGTACATACACAAACACGTTTATCACGCAGGAATAATACTTCGACAGTAATAAAATGAAGTGCATCAAGCACGATATGAATGATACAAGAAATAAAGTAATCGAGGCAGGTAAAGGAATGGGGGCTGTGATTAAAAACCAAGATGAACACTCGAGATATAAAACTTCACAAACATATCAACGTGTCAGATCAAAGAAAAGAGATCAAAAGGGTAGGGAGGGGAGAATGGGGGCGGGGGGGGGGGGGGGGGTTATTATCCCGAGCACATGAGACATCCCTCATCTTCTTGGACTGAGAGTGATCCCATCTGCTTCTCCATCTCTTTCTTCTCTACACTGAACTTAACAGCATCCACGGCAGGGCGAGTACGCAGATAGTACATTCCAGTCTTGAGTCCCTGAATACACACACTTCCCTCTCTCCTCCCTCTCCCTCTTCTTGACTAACCTTCTTCCATCCATAGAAGTGCATGGAGGTCACATTGGCATACGTCGGCTTGGCGATGTGCACGTTGAATGATTGAGACTGATCGATGAAGGCTCCTCTGCAATGCACTCCCTTCCACTCGTCCTCTCCCCATCCCCCTCCCCTCCCTCTCTCCTCCCTCTCCCCCCCCCCTCCCTCATTCCTTCCTCTGCTTCTCTCACCTATCAGCTGCCATCTCGACCAATTCCTTCTGAGACAACTCCCACACTGTCTTGTACAACTCCTTCAGATCAGACGGAATTCCCTGAAATTCAAATCAATCACTATTTCACCAGTTCATAAAACTTCTGAAATAAAAATTCATACTTAAATTACATTTTCCTTTGACCTACCGCAATATTCTGAACGGATCCATTGTTCTTGATGAGTTCCAACTTCATCTCCTCACTCCAGATCTTCAACTCGACCAGATCTTTTAGTAGATGGGGATTGACGATACCGTATTCACCTGTAAGAGGAAAGGATTACGGTAGATGAGTAGATGGGAGAGGAGAGTGACTAACCAGAGAGGACTCGTCTATTGTAGATGTTGGATGTGTATGGTTCGATGCTCTCGTTGTTACCCAAGATTTGAGCAGTAGAGGCAGTTGGCATAGGAGCCACCAGGAGGGAATTACGAACGCCGTGACTGAAATGGCAAGGGATCCATAGGGGGGAGGGGGGAGGGAGGGACTCACCGTGCCACCTTCTCCTTGAGTGCCTTCCAATCACATTCATCAGTGGGAGTGACTCCCCACATATCATACTGGAAGATTCCCTTCGAGACGGGAGATCCCTCGTAAGTCTCATATGGGCCCAGTTTGGCTGCCAAATCACAAGATGCCTCCATCGATGCATAGTAGATCGTCTCGAAGATACGCTGCAATCACCCGTGTTTCTCCCTCTCTCTTTCCCCCCCCCCCCCCCCATTTCTCCCTGTTTCCTCCCTTCTCATACCTTATTGAGATCTCTAGCAGCAGGGGAAGTGAAAGGTAGTCTCATCAATTGGAATGTATCAGCTAATCCCTGTACTCCCAATCCGATGGGACGATGTCTCTTATTGCTCTTCTCTGCTTCGGGGATTGGATAGTAGTTGACATCGATGATCTTGTTCAGATTACGAGTCATCAAGGCAGAGATCTCAAAGGGGAAACATCCTTCACTCTCCTTCTCTCCTTCAATCCCTCGTCTCAACTCACTTCTCTCAACTTCTGGAAATCGAATGATCCATCGTTCTTGACGAATCGAGGGAGGGCGATCGATGCCAGATTGCACACAGCCACTTCATCAGGGGAAGAATACTCCACAATCTCAGTGCACAGATTGGAACACTTGATCGTTCCCAGATTCTGCTGGTTGCTCTTCGAATTGCACGCATCCTCAACAACATTAGTCAGATACCGTCCCCCCCTCTCCCCTCCCCCCCCCCCCTCTCACCTTATAGAGCATATAAGGAGTGCCCGTCTCGATCTGGGAAGATATCATCATCTTCCATACATCTCTTGCCTTGACCGTCTTGAGTCCTCTTTTCTCCTGCTCGTATCTGCAATCCCATCCTCCCATCCATCCATCCATCCCGCTCCCTCTTTCCTTCCCTTCCCTTCTCTTCTCTTGACTCACTTGGTATACAACAGTTCAAATTTCTCTCCGAAGCAGTCTTCGAGTCCTGGGCATTCCTTGGGACACATGAGGGTCCAATCTGCATCTGTCTCCACTCTCTTCATGAACAGATCGGGGATCCACAGAGCATAGAATAGATCACGGGCTCGTTCGTCCTCTCCTCCAGTGTTCAGTCGCAGTTCGAGGAAGCTGAAAGAGGCAAGGAGTGGGGGAGGGGGGAGGGGGAAGGGGTGATACTCACTGCATGATATCCGCGTGCCATGGCTCGAGATAGATGGCGAATGCACCGGGTCTCTTGTTTCCTCCCTGATCCACGTACTTCGCTGTGTTGTTGAAGACTCGAAGCATGGGAACCAGACCATTCGAGGTACCATTCGTCTGAATCACACACACCAATGACTCTCCCCCCCCCCCTCTCTTCCTCGTCTCAACTCACTCCGGCAATAAGAGATCCCTTGGCACGGATGTTATGGACGTTGAGGCCAATTCCTCCTGCTGACTTCGAGATAAGGGCACATCTGGAATGGATCAATCGATACAGTATTGGGAGGGATACCGTACCTCTTCAGAGTCTCGAAGATTCCTTCGATCGAGTCATCCATCATAGTGAGTAGGAAACACGATGACATCTGGGGTCTGGAATCACTCCGTAATCATCTCTATACATCCCTGAATACAGTACCTGCAGGTTCCCGAGTTGAAAAGAGTGGGAGATGCATGGGTGAAGTATCTCTCACTCATCATATCATATGTCTCAATGGCAGCATCCAAATCTTCTCCATGAATTCCAATGGCGACTCTCATGAGCATGTGTTGAGGTCTCTCCACGGTCTTCCCATTCATCTTCAGCAAATACGATCTCTCGAGGGTCTTGAATCCGAAGAACGAATACGAGAAATCACGATCGTACACTATGGCAGAGTTGAGACGCTGAATGGAGACAATCAATCGATCAAGAGGAGGGGGGAGGGAGGGGGATACTGACGGATGAATTCTTCTCGATGATAGCCCACGTCTCGGGGGAGATCATGGGGGAATGCTCCCCTGTGAAGGGAAGACGGTGCTCGTACAACTGACGCATCACCTCAGAGAACACCTGCAACTACCGATTAGAGTAATGAAGGGAGGGGGGAGGGGGGATCACCTTCTCGGTCTTCTTGTGTAGATTAGAGATGGCGATTCTAGCAGCAAGGATTGCATAATCAGGGTGTTGGGTGGTCATCCCAGCAGCAGTCTCCGCTGCCAGATTGTCCAATTCACTCGTGTCCACTCCCTTGTACAATCCCACGATCACTTTGTGAGCAATCGCGATCTGAATCCATTCCTTCTCTCAATGGACATTCATCCACTTCCACTCACCGGATCCACATAGTTATCATTCAGTCCATAGGCTAGTTTCACGATGCGAGAAGTGATCTTATCGAAGTGCATCAATTCCTTCCTCCCGTCTCAATGGGATTAGCGATCAAACAAAAGACAAAATCATCAATACCTCTCTTGACGACGTACATGCTATGCTGGCGTTGCATATTCTGCAATAAATAAGATCAAGTATGAAAATTAGAGAGGAAAAAGATTGAATACAAAAGCGGGAAGGGGCCATCTATCTAATGCCGCGTTTTGTGATACTCCTGCATTTTCCCGCCCGAAAGTGGCGTCAAATATAGGGACCACAGCCACGGCGGACTGAAATGGCGGACCGAGGAAAAGGAATGGGAAAATTTTTGGAAGGGGAAGAGGGATTGCTTCCCGCCCGTTTTTGAAAGCCTACAGTACGTAAGGCATAGATGAGGGACATCACAAAAGTGAGAGAGTGCATAGATGCAAGGGGGAGAGAGTAAGTGCGAATGGGGGGGGGGGGGGGGAGATAAGGAAATCCCGCCACCAAAGTGCTAATTGATCATCTAACACTGACGTGAGTGACCTTTCCATAAACACTCCCAAAATGGATCCTACCATCCCAGATGATCACAGTAAATAAAAAAAACAGTAGATCACAGTAAATAAGGAAATCCCGCCACCAAAGTGCTAATTGATCATCTAACACTGACGTGAGTGACCTTTCCATAAACACTCCCAAAATGGATCCTACCATCCCAGATGATCACAGTTTTCATTCCAATGTTTATAATCACCATGAAGTAGATACGGAAGATGCTACCGAATTCGAAAAGAGCCTTCCTTTCAATGACATAGTTTATACCGAGTTTAACGATTATGGCTAAGTATCAACAAACGAGCACGAAAATAAGAAAGACATATTAGGAAGGCATCAGATGCAAACCATACACGTATCAATGTGATAGAGTATCTATTACTATTCTACCTGTTATCTACAACTACCGCAATCTACGAGGAAATATGTACAATTGAATCTCATCGAGATCATAATAACATTTCTATCGAAATGAAAATGAGATTTTACGAGTGTGTAGTATTATAGAATGAGATGTAGCGGGAATTCTAATTGAGAATCACTTCTTCCTTCTTCTCTTCCACTGGAACTGGACAGAGAGCGAAAGTGAACTCCTGAAGAGAGAAAAGTAAGTTAGATGAGAGACCATGAGATAACTAACATCATGGCCGTGTTCCGATTGGATATTGTAGATGGTCGTTGTTCTTGTGACACTGCTTCTCCTTCAATCATTCCTTGTTCATCTCTCCACCCCCCCCCCCCTTCTCACCTGCAATTGAGTCTTCTCTTGCTGCATTCATCTTCGAAGTGAGATGCCTTCACTCTATGGCATCTCTTCACTGTACACACTTGATGACGAGATAATGAATTTTCATCGTGTTGGGCAGAGTCCAGCCATTCCTACAATAGATAGATTGGAGTGGATAAGAGATGGAATGATCTACCTGAGAGTAGTCACATACAACTCCCGTAGTGACATTGCATCGATCGAGTACCAGAGTGGGGAAGTTATTGGCAGATATGAATAGACGGAGAGAAGCGTCGCCCAGAAGGAGACTACGACTGGTGCATCCAGATAGACGGATCTTGTCTACCACAAGACGACGAATCTCTCAAATACACATAATCAGTCAGACTGATATGTGCCCATCACCCACAATTTAATAACTGTAAATAGTACACGAATGAATAAGATTGAAGTTAACGGACTGGTGGCATCCAATTGAGAGACATGAGCATCAGTGAAGTCGAGAGGACGGATACCGTACACTGATTGAATCTGAATGAATCCATGAATGAGGGAGAAGACAATGAAGACAAGGAAAGGATACCTCAATCACTTCCAGACTCTTCCCAACTGCAGCTAATAGATGATGAAGTGTTAGTGACTTGGCCGTACTGAAATATCATTCTCATTCTCATGGATGAGATTACCTAACTCACCCAAAGTCGAGGTTATTGAGAGTGAGTTGAACAGGCGAAAGCGAGGGACAAGAGTGCAAGTTCATTCGAAGAAAGTGCACTATCTCGTCAGTGAATGATAGATCCTCAATCATTATCGATTACCATAGACCAGATAGAGAGGAGAGAGGAGAGAGGGGAGAGGAGAGAGGGGAGAGGGGAGAGGGGGAGAGGGGAGAGGGGAGAGGGGAGAGGAGAGTGGGGAGAGAGAGAGAGAGAGAGAGAGAGAGAGAGAGAGAGAGAGAGAGAGAGAGAGAGAGAGAGAGAGAATACCTGGATGACGATTCTTTGAATTTCGAATTGCGAGAAGGCGAAGAAGAGTGAATTGTTGTTGATGTTGAGTGGAGTGGGAAGTAGGATAGCCTTGCATGACTGAGTGTCATAGTCAATCCATCGCATCTCAACCATTCTCTTCCCACCACTTTCCTTCTTCGGGACTCCTCGAATGCAGAGACGAGATAACTGAATGAGTGGATGGATGACTAGTAGAAGGTAGGGTATTGAATACCGTCTTTGTCTTGAGAAGAGCCTGTCTAAGAACAGTCGAATCCTCGATGATCATCTTCCATTTTGAGCACACTTCTCTGCATTTCACAGCAGTACTTCGATCGAGTTTAGAGAAAATTTCCACGAGAATTTCACAAGGGAATTCCTGAATTGAACAAAGTTCAATGAGGAACCTCGAGACCATTGTTTACTACGAGAGACTAAACAGCTGACATTCAGTCATACTCAAGTCCAATTCACTCACATCGATTGGGCACTCTAGATCGCATAGTGGTGAATCCGATACAACATTGAATCTTTTGGGAGACTTTTTTGGAAATCCGGTCCATTCGGATATGCGTCCAATAAGAGAGGAAATGATGCCACGACGCTGATTCTTTGCCTTTCGCTCAAGACTGAAAGTGGTGTATGATCATCTTTGCTCACAAAGAAATAAGAAGCAACTCACACGGATCCCTTAAATTCTCGTCTAAAATCAAGTCCACTAAGTTTCCTTGCCGATGGGAAGCTATTCTTCCTAGTAAGAGGAATCATTTGTAGGTGGTCGACTGCCATCTGGGAATGATATCATGAGAAAGAAATGCGTGTGATTACAGAGAGAGACGGGAAAGAACGAGAAGACTACGCTGTGGTTGAGAGAATAGTGAGACTGGGATGAGAGTGGAAGGGCGATGTCCGAACAGATTATGCATGTGAATATCACGTGAATGTCTGCATGTATGTCTGTATAACGTATGTATAACGGAATGGAACAAACGATTCCAAGCTAATTCACTATGCGTATATTGATTTACAATGCTATATTGATTTACAATGCTATTTGAGGCATATCATTCTAACATCCCTATTGTGATAAGCAACGATTTATAAATGAACGGAATATAAAGAATATAAATGTTAGCGAAATAGAGAACGAGTTACAACGCGTATCCAGTCCGGAACGATCATTTTGAAGTCATGATCAAACAAAGAACGTCCTTGTCACGCGGTCGTCAAGATAGGATCGAAAAGATGGAAGGAAAGAAGTTATAATCATGTTTTAATTAGTTATAAAAAAAAAAGTTCACTGCGAAAACGCCTACTGCACGGCCTCCGGAATGCCGACATAAGACAAGCGGTAAATGTCGCTACCAATCAGGGGAAATCAGGAAAAACGAGCGGGCCTCCAAAAAACATACAGTAAAATCCTGATCCTGAATCACGATCATGCGGTGCAAGTGCCTGATTTACGGTAATAATACCCTGAAGACCAAGTTCACTTTGCGATTCGTCGTTCCGGAAGTGAAAATCAGGCAATTTGAACCGCACGCGCAGCGCACAGTAATCACTCTCGCACACGCGTGCGTGATTCAGGCGATTGTTTTGTAGTTCATAGTCGCGACATTTTCCGCTTGCCTTATGTCGGCATTCCGGAGGCCGTGCTACTGTACCCCGAAGCAATGTAGTGATCCGGCGCGCCACTAGTGTGGCCACAATTTTTGGTTCGGGGGGACAGACATGCTCATTTCTCTTTTAGTATCCTTTTGGTGTTCTCTTATCCATAATGGGATCACATGGATGCATCCGAAACTTCGCGAACGTACCACGCATACACACTCCAAACACTCCAAAATCCAGAGTGGAACAACTGTTCCGGTCTTGGCGCGCCGGCGCTCATTACCTCTCTGCTTCACGCGCGTAGAGTGATCACATTTTCTGATAACGTTAGTGTCCTGTGACGAAATAGTTTCCATTTAAACCGCCGTTTTCGCTTCGTGTTAGACGCCATGGAAGAACTGTTCTTAATTTGATTTTGAGGTTGTCCTTCCTTCTCTTTAAAATTGGTCATTTTCGCCTGTTTACCGGCAAGGGGCAGTCGTCACTTCGTTCTCCTGTTATCACGCGATCTTTATCAATTCCCCGTTTGTTGTTCCTTCTTTGCTCTCCGTATTTGTAGTGGACATCATGTCTATCGTCGTTGTGTTCAATTTGAATCGATTGTCTCTTTGCAGGTGGGAGAATGGTTCTCCTCCGTGCTAGTCAGTTTGCTGGCACCATCTCCGTCAGGGGATTCCACTTCTCTCCCGCAGCCTTCTCCAATGTTGCCATCTCCAAGTTCGAGAAGGATAAGTATCTCCCCTACAAGAAGCTAGAGGAGAACATTAAGCTCGTCAAAGACAGGTACTATACCCTCGCATTTCCCACCGAATCCTTATCAATTGGCTCATCTAGACTATGGTGTACTTTGTACCTTCACTCATGCGCTGAGAGGCCCTCAGTGTCTTAGAATAGTTGTCACTTGAACGAAATAGCAAACACAAGATGATTAATATTATCCTTTGAGACTGAAGAGACCTCTGACTCTTTCCGAGAAGATTCTCTATGGCCATCTTGACCAGCCTAAGACTCAGGACATTGAAAGAGGAGTGTCCTATCTGAGACTTCGTCCCGATCGGGTTGCCATGCAGGTCCACTAATGGACTCAGTCCAAATAGCAATGGAATGTGTATTGCAGGATGCGACTGCTCAGATGGCCATGCTTCAGTTCATTTCATCGGGACTCCCTAAGACAGCAGTTCCTTCTACCATCCACTGCGATCACTTGATCGAAGCCCAGAAGGGAGGAGCAGTTGATCTCGCTCGTGCCAAGGATATCAACAAGGAGGTGTACGAGTTTCTTTCCTCTGCCGGATCCAAGTACGGAGTCGGATTCTGGAAACCAGGAAGTGGAATCATCCACCAGGTATCTCAGTCATATCCACATCCACTCTACCATCTCATCCTCCAGATCATCCTCGAGAATTACGCTTTCCCCGGTCTTCTTCTCATCGGAACTGATTCTCACACTCCCAATGGTGGAGGACTCGGAGGTCTCTGTATCGGAGTCGGAGGTTGGTTGGATGTATCGTCCAATCAATAGGATGAATGGGTGCAGGAGCCGATGCTGTCGATGTGATGGCTGATATCCCGTGGGAATTGAAGTGCCCCAAAGTGATCGGAGTCAAACTGACTGGAAAACTATCTGGATGGACTTCGGCCAAGGATGTCATCCTCAAGGTATCCACATAATACATAACCACGACTAATCAGAATTGTGTTCTCCAGGTTGCGGATATTCTGACAGTGAAGGGAGGAACGGGAGCAATCGTTGAGTACTTTGGTCCTGGAGTTGACTCTCTCTCAGCCACTGGAATGGGAACTATCTGCAATATGGGAGCTGAGATCGGAGCAACGACCTCTGTCTTCCCCTTCAATGATTCGATGCACAAGTATCTATCTGCCACGGGAAGAAAGACGATCGCCGATGAAGCTGCCAAGTACAAACATGTACTCACTGCCGATGCTGGATGCCATTATGATCAAGTGAGGAGAGAGGGATAGAGAGAAGGGGGGGGGGGAGAAGAGGTGACTATTGATGTGTTCAGATCATCGATATCAACCTTGATACTCTGGTGCCCCATGTGAATGGACCCTTCACTCCTGATCTCGCTTCTCCCATCGATAAACTGGGAGATAATGCTAAGAAGAACGGATGGCCTCTTGAAGTCAAGGTGTGTAAAGGAATAGAGAAGAGAGTGGCAAATGTCGAGATGGAGAAAGAGAGAAAGAAAAGATAGACATCGATAGACGAGAGAGTTGGGGTTGAGAGAAGTACGTCATTGTGTATGTTGAGAAGTGAATGAATGAATAGAGATGAAATCGGTATGATGGCATTTTAAGGTTTCACTCATCGGATCATGCACTAACTCGTCGTATGAGGATATGACTCGTGCTGCTTCCATCGCCAAGCAGGTAGAGGGAGGGGGGGGGGATAGAGGGTGACTGATGGAGATGAGAATGGAGTGATTTGCAGGCTATCAAGAAGGGATTGAAGGCCAAATCTCAATTCGTGATAACTCCTGGATCAGAGCAGATCAGAGCGACCATCGAGAGAGATGGACTGTCCAAGATCTTCGAGGAATTCGGAGGAGTCGTCCTTGCCAATGCATGTGGACCTTGTATCGGACAATGGGATAGACAGGATGTCAAGAAGGGAGAGAAGAACACTATCGTCACTTCTTACAATAGAAACTTCACTGGAAGGTGAGTGTACAGTAGGCAATTGGATGTGATTGGTTGATGAAAGGATGAAAGGGTGATTGGAGGAACGACGCAAACCCTGCCACTCACGGCTTCGTCACTTCTCCCGATATCGTGACTGCTCTTGCCATTGCTGGCAAACTCGACTTCGACCCTCGCACTGATTCCCTCACGGCTGCCGATGGAAGCAAGTTCAAGCTAGAGGCACCCACGGGAGATCAACTGCCTGCCAGAGGATACGATCCTGGAGAGGACACCTTCCAGGTAGGACCCCCCTCCCCCTCCCCTCACCCTCTGATGGAATGAGGGAGTGATTGCAGGCCCCCTCTGGATCTGGGAACGTGATCGTGGACAAGCAGTCGCAGAGACTCCAGCTGCTGGCTCCCTTCGCCAAATGGGATGGAAAAGACCTTGAAGATGCAGTCATTCTCATCAAGGTGAGAGATGGTCTGGGGGGGATGAAGATCAAGGGATGGAATGACAGGTGAAAGGAAAGTGCACGACTGACCATATCTCTGCTGCTGGCCCATGGCTCAAGTACCGTGGCCATCTCGAGAATATCTCGAACAATCTCCTTCTCACGGCTGTCAATTCGATGAATGGAGAGATGAACAAGGTGAGCAATGGGGAAGGGAAGGAGGGGGGGGGGTAGACGAGGACTCGTGGTATTGCAGGTCCAAAACGTGACGACTGGTGAGTGGGGAGCAGTGCCTGCGACTGCACGTGATTACAAGGCCAAGGGAGTGCAGTGGGTGGTCGTCGGAGATGAGAACTACGGAGAGGGAAGGTGAGTCATCAATCTCAAGCATATACTAAGTATTATTTTTTGTCGAATGAATTTCGGATATTTTATCTTGATAGATGTACGGCCAGCAGCAGTCTATAATTAATACCTAGCCACTTCTTCCACTTTGATATGCAATAAAAAAAATAGGCACAATCAAACAACTGGAGATGAACTCTCTCATTTGTAGTTCTCGCGAGCATGCCGCCCTCGAGCCCCGTCATCTCGGAGGAAGAGCCATCATTGTCAGATCATTCGCCCGTATCCATGGTTAGTCATTCCCATCTATCTATTGGCCATTCTATTCCCACCTCCAGATTTATTAAATACTAAATGTTTGGCTATTATGAGACCTCTATAGTGTACATATTCATTAAACGAATGGATCAAATGAAAAAAAAGGAAATATGGTTGTAGAGATAGTGAAGGGGAATGAATTGTATTGCAGAGACGAATCTGAAGAAGCAGGGAATGCTCCCTCTCACTTTCGCTGATTCTGCTGACTACGATAAGATCGATGGAAGCGACAAGATCTCGATTGTCGGACTGAAGTCTTTCGCCCCCGGAAAGCCCCTCCAGGCAATTATCAAGAAGAAGGACAGAAAGGAAGTGAAGATCTGGCTGAATCACACTTTCAATGAGCAGCAGATTGACTGGTTCAAGTCTGGATCTGCCCTCAATCGAATGAAGGAGGTGTTCTCCTCTAGAAAGTAGTATGTCCCCCATTGATACCCTTGGTACTCTTGGTTTAACTCTCACTCGTAAACGGTGTATTCCCCATGATAGATGAGACTACCCTTTATTTGCTTTAGATTGTTTCAATAGTATGTAGATTGTATGTAAAGTATAAAGAGTGCTGACTAAATTTTGAGTGTATCTCACATTTCATAAACATCGCATCCGGTGAAATCTTATATTCGTGAAACCTCGTCTATAACTGTTGTTATATGCCCGAGAAAAAAAAGGTGCGCTGCTTATACTATAGTGCTCTTCAATACGTTTCGATGGAATATACTGGATGCGAATTTTAGTTAATTTATAACTTTGGGTCGCCAAGGTCGCCAAGTGTCCGTGAGCTTTTCAAAAATGATCATTACTGTGACGTAGGGGACCGCTAGGCAAGCGGATTCCTGCTTTCAATTTTTGCCGAAGACCTCTGAGGACCGAGAATAATCAATAATTGAGCCGGCAACGCGATCGACGCGGCCATTTCATGGCTCTCGAAGAGCCTCATTCCAAGTGGCTCTATGGTGTAGGGGTTCGAGGTTTGACTTGTCTTCATGAGAGTTTGGGTTCGAATCCTCTCGATGCTATTTATTATTTGCTGACTTCGAGAAGTTTTTGAGCCCTTTTGATAAATGTACACTAGGAGATGTTATTTTGTTGCTAGTTATCTTGTCAAAAGTTGATAAATGCATGATAGATTTTTCATGAAGTCAGCAAAAAAGAAACAGCATCGAGAAGATTCAAACTCACACCCTCCGGTAGACAAGTCAAACCTCGAACCCCTACACCATAGAGCCACTTGGAATGAAGCTCTTCGAGAGCCATGAAATGGCCGCGTAGATCGTGTTGCCGGCTCAATTATTGATTATTCTCGGTCCTCAGAAGTCTTCGACAAAAATTGAAAGCAGGAATCCGCTTGCCTAGCGGTCCCCTACGTCTCAGTAATGATCATTTTTGAAAAGCTCACGGACACTTGGCGACCTTCCCTTGTTAGTTATACTGATTTTCCCCCCGAGTACAACAAGTGTTTCTCATCCTAAATTTATCACCTAGGCATCTAGCTTAGTTCAGGTAGGGGCTACAACGTAACACTTGAAAATCTGCCATAAGTTTCCCGATAAAAGAATGGTTTTTCCCGAATTTTACCCCGCACACTTCTCAATTCGGTTCACAACTGCCATTCAATTGGTAGATCAATACGAGTGTACATTGCAAAGACTGATCACCTACTTTGTTCAGATTGACAAGAAAGAAGACAACACACCGAGTACATTCTTCATCTCCGCATCACAAATCAACGATTCAATCGATAACAACATCTACTCATCAGAATGATACACTCGTCAAGTAGACATAAAGAAATTATCAGAGAAGGAGAACTAGCAACAAATGAGTTAGAAATAAATGAATGATAAGAAGCATACAATAACCGAGCAGTGAAGGGATCCGTAACGGATGAACGACGGAGATTTAACGCTCGCGAAGTGCCACATCCTTTGACTCCTAGAAAATAGGCATTTAGTGATTTTGAATAGATGATCCCGTTTGCCTATTTAACGCTCGCGAAGTACAACATCCTTTGATACAAAAAAGAGAGTTCGTCTCGGAAAATCCAATCCACGACTATTTCAAGTGTAGACAAATTATTAGCCACAAACAAAAAAAATGATCGGGAAACGATTCTCACTCACCTTCTCGATTTCTTTCCTGAGGTGATCCTTGTATGAGAAGATGTCTCCCTCCCACTTAGTCACCGTTCCCTTGTCACACACCCAGATAACATCAGCCACCTTTATATTTCACGATCATTTCATTCTTTGATCGTGTAGGATCATACCTGACTGACGAGACGGAAGTCGTGAGAAACAAGGATCATTCCACCAGAGTAGCAATTGATTGCCTCGGCCAGAGCATCGATCGATCTGCCAAAGGTCGTTAAACCTTTTATTTTTATTTTTGAAAATCTTAGAATATAGTAGCTGACTCCATATCGAGGTGGTTAGTAGGCTCATCAAGAAGAAGAAGATGAGGTTGCTGCCACGCCAACCACGCGAAAGATACTCGACATCTCTGTCCATCTGACAGCTGTTTCATGGGGCACACCTACAAATTATGGATGTTGGTTCGGGTGCCCGAAAATTTTTGTACAGTAGCTAGCGCTCGGAATTTCGGGTTTCTGAAATTTCCTGTACAATTTTTTCGGATAACCTGAAAATATCGGGTTTGTTTCGGGTTTATGCTCATAACTCGCTTCAAACTCAACGGGGAACCTTGGGAGAAGTGCCAATCGACTTCCAATGCGAAGATTTACAAATTTGAAGTTTCATCATCATTACGAAATTTTCACATTTCGGCACATATCTCGATTCAACCTCATCGCCCGAGGCCAAATCGGGCACCAATCGAATCCTCTCCAAGAGCTCTACAAAATGAGATATAAATTGCGTCATGTCCATGCAAGATTTCATCATACTTATGTAATATTTCGTTTATCAAGCATAAATCGATTCAAATTCGTCCCAGAAGTCTAGGGGAAGTGCCATTCGAACCTGCGTGGCGTACACTTTCCAAAACAACAACTTCTCTAACGAATTTATGAATCGATTTATGCTCAAAAAACGGAATATTACATAAGGATGATGAGATCTTGCGTGGACATGACGCAATTTATATCTCATTTTGTAGAGCTCTTCGAGAGGATTCGATTGGTGCCCGATTTGGCCTCGGGCGATGAGGTTGAATCGAGATATCTGCCAAAATGTGAAAATTTGGTAATGATGTTGAAACTTCAAATTTGTAAATCTTCGCATTTGAAGTCGATTGGCACCTCTCCCAAGGATCTCCGATGATTTTGAAGCGAGTTATGAGCGATAATGTAACTATTTCATAGTGATGATGAAGTCTCAAATTTTGTAAATCTTTGCATGGGAGGTGGACTGACACTTCTCCCAAGGTTCCCCGTTGAGTTTGAAGCGAGATATGGGCACAAAACCGAAATTTTCGGGTCACCCGAAAAATTTGTACAGGAATTTCGGGTACCCGAAAACAGTGCAAAAAACTTCGGGTTACCCGAAAATCATAGTCGAAATTTCGGGTACCCGAAATTTCGCATCGACATCCCTTCTACAAAGGATATTATCAATGAAGACAGCGAGTGAGACATACTAAGTACCTGTTCTCTGCCAGTGATACCGTATCTTCCCACGATTCTTCTCATTGCTTCCTTCTCTTTCACTTCGGGGAACGAGTTGAGCATGAAGTCGAGAGCAGAGACGTCAAGGGGAAGTTCCTCGTGCAGATGCTGCAATACATCCATTCAACTCTTTCTCATACAATATTTACTCATTACTGTATGTATTCCAGGAAATTCGTGCCGGATATTAACTCTCTCATCCTCTCTTTTAGAGAGCGCGTCAATAGGACAAAGTAATGCCATGGAAAAAGTGGGGGGATGAAGAAGAGGAAGAAAATCGGGTGGAAAAAATTCAAATATTTCATCTTCTCCTCTCTCCTCCTCTTCCATTTTTTCCACCCCGGGAGGAAATCTCACCCGACTTTTTCCACAGCATAATATTCAATATGGCATCTCTAGCGTGTTCCCTTTTTCAATTACAATGTAAGAAAATTTGTTCTCGCAGATGTGTTTATCGAATGTAGTGAAAACTACTTTTATTCATTCGGAGATCACAGGGATCACTTGGTAAGAGCATTCATGAAGAACACAATAAGGTAGACGCAGAGTACGAATACGACCAAATCTTGCATGTTCAGAGCAGAGAAATTGTTATTTCCACGAGGACGAGACACCGGAGTTCTTGACGATGTGCGAGGCACGGGCATGCGTCTGAAGGAGTCACTCAGCCCATTTTGCTTCCCCCCCCTCCCCCCTCCTCCCCTGTCCTCACTTGGACACCGTGGCCACATCGCTCGTGTCTGCATCCAGAAGCAGCTGCTCCTCTGGTGGCTTTTCCGGCTTGCAGAATTTCATGTTGATCTTGCCGAGAAGTCGGATAGTAGTGGGAGAGGAATCCTCTCCTTTTCTACCCTACAGACAACAATTGAGTATCTCATAATACTATAATTACAAACCTGGAACTTGATGACGAGTAGCATCTTGGGATTGGGAGTGTCACTCCAGGCTGCGAACTCGGGAGGTCGATGCCATGTGAGGGTGAGACGAGACTGGCCACGAGCATCGATATCTCCATTCCCAGTTGGAAATGCCTGATCAATCAATCAGACTGCAGAAAATGAGATACATCACTCACGGTCACACTGTTTCCTCCCACACACTTGATATTGAATTGAAGAGGACGATCAGAGATATTGCAGAGTACCAATTGAACTCTCGCGACATCGGGCTTTGATGAGACTGGGCAGAATTGGACTACGGTAGCGCGCACTTTGGCATCGACACGAGTGCTGTTGATGTCTGTAGAGACATCGTGAAGGTTGATACAGCGAGGAGGGAGAGGGGGGGGGGGGGGGGGGGGGGGTAGACCTGAGTCGTCGGAGGCAGGCAGAGTGGAGGCGACACTCGAAGCACTCGTTGTCAATTCCTTTCCCGTTGTCAGGTCATCGGGTGCAGTTGAACTTGCCACATCCGGAAGAGTCTTCTTATCATTGTTGTTGTTCAAGTCTTCTTCCTTTCCAGGTTCCGTCGATTCTGATCCCGTCACGGTCATCGCCCTCAAAACACACCTCCTGTCAAATATCCAGGCAAAAAGAAACGAACTGTCACGATTCGACCAACTGCTACGAGTGAACTAACAGAGAATGAAAAAAAGAACGAGAAAGACAACGCAATTCCATTCAGAAAATGCAAAAACAAATGCATTCGCAGTAATTGTGAAACTAAATTTTCTTCTAGTGATCACAACATTGTCGGATCATGTTCCAGTGATTTCTATCAAGCACCATAGAATTGATACGAGTAATACAATTTTTTTCTCAATTCTCTTAAAACAGACTTGATGATATCTTCCGATCTTGACATGAGAATGTCTCCTGATCAATCCATCTGTCGGCATGACGTCCGAACAAAGAAGCTTCAACAGAGTCGACTTGCCTGAATATATTTAGACATATCGATTTGTCACAGTACTCGAACTAGGTACCGTCGAATCAATGGCCTAGTGGTCTAAGGCGCCAGAAATTTTTTTTTAATTTCCGGCGAGAAAAATCGATAAACGATTTGGCATGAAACCACCGCGCGCTCTCATCATTCTTTGAGATTGCGAGAGACATGCCCTCGGTAGTTCAGTAGGTATGCCTCTTGTCCGGACGACATTTTGGGGCTCGGGTTCAATGCCTGCCCGGGGCATTTTTCTTTTGCGAAGTTAAAAAATCGTGTGGATCTTTTTAAAATGGTTTGGAGGGTTCCCAGAAAGTGCTCTCAACGGATGTGCGGTTGGAATCACTCGTTGCAAAACAAAATCAGCAGACCAATATTTGATAATTCTATTTCTGACACTTTTGTAACAGTTCATCTGTTGAGAGCACTGTATGGGAGCCCTCCAAACCATTTTAAAAAGATCCACACGATTTTTATAACTTCGCAAAAGAAATATGCCCCGGGTAGGCATTGAACCCGGGTCCCAAAATTTTGTAAGGATTACCAGACAAGAGGCATACCTACTGAGCTACCGACGGAGTGTCTCTCGCCCTCTGAAAGAATGATAAGAGCGCGCGTTCGTTTGATGACAAATCGTTTATTGATTTTTCTCACGGGAAAATTTTTTGTAAACTGTTTGAAAACTGAAATCTGATGTACCCTTTGTCCAGATTAAGGTCCACTAGGTCACTAGCGATCATTTTACCGAGAGTAGTTACCATTCCCTTGTAAGCTTTGAGTGGTTCAAGATGAAGTAGCATAGGCTTTGCTGAACTTTACGGAGCTTGGCAAAAGTGTTTGCACAGGGCGCGATTCGAACCCAACCTCCGCTACCTACCTTGTCTTCATTTTTCTGGCGCCTTAGACCACTCGGCCATGGATCGTGATGTTGTATTGACATCACTATTTCATCACTGACAGTACTTAATTCAATGCCTCCCCCCCCTGAAGGGAAAAGCCATTTAGAAAAATACACTCTCACCAGCTCCATTGGGTCCAACAAGAGCCAACCGAGTATCGAGATCGATGCCAAAGTCAAGATCACGGTAGATCCAAGGCTAAAATTTGAAACCATAATTCCTCTGTGATAGTACGGAGAGGCCATTCAATTTGCTACGGTTTTTGTCAGCTAATTACAAAAATAATACATATATCGATAGAATAACACTTCTGACATCGACTTACCGTCTTCTCGTTATATCTGAATGAGACATGCTGAACCATGATGACAGGAGGAGGGATCTCTCCCGCATCGAAGAAGTAGAACTGCTTCACCTAAACTTATCTACCATTGAAAACGTGTTCAACGTGTGTAATGAAGGCTATGAGAAATATGATAGATTATAAACGAGATTTTTCGTTCCTAAACATGCAATCGAAAAGTCTAAGAAAACCAAAACCTCAGTATTTGCCTGATTCCGATGAGTGCAAAATAGTGAAAACATTTCGTCACAAATTGAGTATAGCATCATCAGTGGGAAGATGTACAGAAAAACTTACCGACTCATCGACGGCCTTCTCAGTCAATCCACCAGCAATCATCTTCGCCATTGTTTTCTCCTTCGACTGAGCCTGTCTAGCCAATTTTGCCGATCCGTGACCAAATCGAGCAACGTAATCCTGTAAAATCACACTAACTTTCTGTTAACACTATAGTAGATATTTACTATAGTAGATATTTAGAAAACTTTATTCATGAATATGAGCTATAGAAAGTATCGTGTAGATGAATACCTTCATGTGCTGTAGCTGATCTTGCTCCCACTTGTAACGTTTCATCTGGTTCTCGAGCAACTCCAATCGAGTCTTCACGAAGGTATCGTAGTTACCCTGAATTTAGACGATATAACCCATAATTGCGATTCTTATTACCAACTTGTAAGAAGTCTCTATAAAAAAAAATATATGACAAATCAAGAAAACCGACTCCATAGTAGACAAGTTTCTTCTGGAACAGATGGATAACGTTAGTACAGACTCCATTCATGAAATCTTGCGAGTGAGAGACGACCATGAGTGCTCGCTTGTAGCTTAAACAAATAACGAATAAAAACGTTTACAAAACTTATGCATTCATATAATAATTTACTTCTTAAGTTCCTCCTCAAGCCAGACACAAGCTTCAAGATCGAGATGGTTCGTAGGCTCATCGAGAAGGAGAAGGGAAGGTTTCAAATAGAGAGCTCGTGCAAGAGCGATTCTCATTCTCCATCCTCCTAAATCAAAATTCGTAATCAATATGTGATGCCCATTTAAAGTAGTATTTCAGCGAATTTCGTCCTCTGTAGGGAATAAAAATCAAAACTGACCTGAAAAGTCCTTGCACTGTTTCATCTGCATCGTCTTCGTGAATCCCAGTCCGTGAAGTAGATTGGCAGCCTTCATTTCGGCCTTATCGGCATCCATTTCATCCAATCGTTCGTAGATATCCATCAGTTTCTCCTGCGACTCTGAAATAATATTCATAAAGCAGAAATTCTGAAAATCGCATTCATCGACAGAACTACGTTATTTTGCGAACTTTCGTAATATTATTTTCTTACCCCTGAATTTAATGAATCAATGAATGATTGAATTAAATAAAGGGTAGCTAATGGCTATTTGTTAGAAGAAAAATCTTAATACCTTCGTCGTCACATGAAGCGAGCTCTTCAGCCTTCTTATCCAAAGCTTTCCTCTCTGAGTCAACATCTACTACGGCCTGAAAGTTCTCTTAGATATCTTAGATACCGTTTACTCAATCGGAACATTCAATTTAATAAAATTTAATAGATAAATGAGAAAATTAGGGGTGGTAAACCTGAAGCGCAGTCATGTTGCTTGCGGGCATCTCACGAGAAACCATGTACATGTCCACATGATCAGGCAGAGGCAACTTAAATGTCCTATTAAACGAGAAACTCTAAAAATGCCTAAAATTTTCATGTATAATCGTGCAGTACGAGCTGAGCAATTTCATAAGAAAACAAACCTCTCGGTTATAGATGGCCTGCAACAGAGTTGACTTTCCTGGAAGAAATAACGATATACTAGAACAGTACGAATGGGAACGTACCACTTCCGTTTAGCCCGATCAAACCGTATCTGCGACCCATGTTGATCTCGAGAGTAGTGTCAACTACGATCTCACGGCCATGGAAAGTTACAGTTAGGCTTTCCACTTTGACATCCATGGCTCTCGGGTTTGAGGCAAGAGCGCCAGCAACACTTCGCGCCTGTGCGTTCTCGAGTTCAATTCGCTTAAGAAGTTCGGCAGCATGGTCGATAACTTCATCAACGTTCTCGGCAGCTCCAGAGTCGATCGCATTCTCCAGCTCATTGACAGGAGTGCCACAACCGTCCTCCTCATCAACTTTTGCCTTCGTATCACGGGCCTTTCCTCGGCTCTTGGCCGCATTCTTCTTGGCAGCATCACGAGCTTTCTTCGCATCCGACGGCATTCTCACAAGCAGCTAGCGCTTCCGCTATAGCTCGTTATTACCTGAAACGATAAGAAATGATACCATATAAAAAAAATTTGTTTATTAACGGGCAACAAAATTAAATAGAGAAATAATGGCAATCATATTTGCATGAAAGCAGCGCCATGTTTCAGTATTTTCCCTACATTCATAGACTAAGAAAAATTAGAGCCTAGTCTTAACAAATAAACCCCAGGATGACTAGTCCTAAGTCGTCTTTACATACTTGTAACTCTGTCTTTGCATCTCTTCGACTATGCAAAGACATGATTACAAGTATGCAAAGACGACTACATTGGCTATATAAAAAGCCCATACACTTCCCCGTCCAAATCTCAAACTCTCCCGCGATTGAGAAGAAACTCATGTACATGGTCAGAGAGAGAGAGAGAGAGAGCTAAACGCATGGCAATGAAAAACTATTTTAAATGAAATAATACATCACACACGTCCGAAAAGAGGATTTTTTAAACAGCGCGGATTATCGTATTTATGCACATCATTTGATGTTTCGTGGTAGGATTGGGAAATCCATTCCATACGGAGTAGGAGCGGACCTCTGAAGCGAGCTCTCCTATTCTCTGCACTCGCAGCACCTGCAGCGACAGCGATCAGCCATGGCCAAGGAATCCAAGGGTTTCGATACCAGGAAGTTCTTCCTTGATCTGGCTACCGGAGGAACGGCCGCCGCCGTCTCCAAGACCGCTGTCGCCCCCATCGAGCGTGTCAAGCTCCTTCTCCAGGTTTGTAATTTTGCTCCCATTTTTCCATTTTATATTCGGAAATGCGTATTTGCATAGATATTTATGATGAGGGATGCATTGGCATTGAGTGTATATTATGAATATGGTGTTTTTTAGGTGCAAGACGCTTCGACTACCATCACCGCTGACAAGCGTTACAAGGGTATCATCGATGTGCTCGTGCGAGTCCCCAAGGAGCAGGGATTCTCCGCCCTCTGGCGTGGAAATCTCGCTAACGTCATCCGTTACTTCCCGACCCAGGCCCTGAACTTCGCCTTCAAGGACACGTACAAGAAGATCTTCCTTGAGGGTCTTGACAAGAAGAAGGATTTCTGGAAGTTCTTGGCTGGAAACCTCGCATCCGGAGGAGCCGCCGGTGCCACCTCTCTCTGCTTCGTCTATCCTCTTGACTTCGCCCGTACCCGTCTGGCCGCTGACATCGGAAAGGCCAACGACCGTGAGTTCAAGGTGAGATCAGCACTACAAGAGTGGAACAGAGTATCAATGTGTCAATTCAGGGTCTCGCTGATTGTCTGATCAAGATCGCCAAGTCCGACGGACCCATCGGACTGTACAGAGGATTCTTCGTCTCCGTCCAGGGTATCATCATCTACCGTGCCGCTTACTTCGGAATGTTCGACACCGCCAAGATGGTGTTCGCCTCGGAGAAGAAGCTCAACTTCTTCGCCGCCTGGGGAATTGCTCAAGTAGGTCCCCTGGACAATATCATACGATTGATATATAAATATGTTACTTTTCTGATCTATTGATATCATCTTCAGGTCGTGACGGTCGGATCCGGAATCCTGTCGTACCCGTGGGATACGGTGAGAAGACGCATGATGATGCAGTCTGGTCGAAAGGACGTCCTCTACAAGAACACTTGGGATTGCGCAGTGAAGATCGTCAAGAACGAGGGCATGGGAGCCATGTTCAAGGGAGCCCTTTCGAACGTCTTCCGTGGTACCGGTGGAGCTCTTGTTCTTGCTATCTACGACGAGATCCAGAAGTTCCTATAAGATGTTATCTCCTTTCGCGTTGGTCTTCCAAAAACTGTAGATCCTCATCCCGTGCAAGAACTTTCCCATTTTCTTATGTTGAAAAGTTGATGGCTAGGGTTTCCCAACCTGTGCACAGTTTGATAGATTATAAAGTTGTTACCATTCTAACAGGTAGTTCGTTCGCACACTCAAAAAATCTAGTTTTGAATTTAGCTAGCCAATGGCCCATTTGATCTACACATAGATTGTTCGATCAATTACAAAATAAATTTTCAATACCTACGTGATGTTTGCACTACTGAATCGATTAGTTCGGTTCAGGTGATAGAGAGGAGGGAAGGAACTTTATCCTCTTGTTACACTTAGCGCGTCATGCGTCAGGGTTTTCTCGTCAAAGAAAAAATGCAGTTGGCAAGATAACTATTCGGAGCAGAACTTTTTTTTAAGATGTTGCTATCTTGCAGCTGTGCTCGTACGCATATTGTGAAACGTCGAACAAAGGACTTTTGGTGTCTTTTTATTGGTGTCAAAGAAAGATAGGAATAGGAATGTACAATGTCAGTTGAGATCATAGATAAGAGCATATCACATTGAAAGCGAGGAATATCATGATATTTGCTAATCAGAAGAATCGGAATGTGAGAAGTACGAGTGGGAGAGTGCATGTGTTGCATCGAGTCTTCCAGCAGGATTACAGACCAGTAGACGCTAAAATCGAAACTTACATCGGAAGTGAGGAGAGATGTTACCTGCAGTAGATCTCTGCCACTATGGCACAGATGTGGGACGACCTGACTGAATGTCGTGGAGGGATGATACATCTGCATCGGCTTGTAGTCCGGCAATTGGGAGACGCCTACAGTAATAGTCTGCAACACACTGATAACGCGAAAGCAACCTACCAGGCCATGAATCATCTGATGGGGTTCCCAAAAGCTTGAATATCCGCCTCAACTCATCATCGACATCTGCGCCAGGGAACAATGGACGACCCGCATTCGAGATCTCTACAGAATTGGAACTGATTAATTGTTGTTTCAGGATATCAGTACCAGCAAATATGCATCCTGCAGACCACATATCAATAGATGTGTTGTACAGCTTTGCTCCGAAGAGAACATCCGGAGGGCGGTACCAGAGTGTTACCACCTGAATCGATCGAATGGAAGCATATATAGTACTACAACATTCACTCATTAGTCAAAAAGCTTGACTCTTTCCGTTCCCACCTCTATTCGACGAAACCAGACATTATTTTCCTAACTGAAACCTGGCTCAGTAATAAGATCCCTTCCTCCCTTATCACTGGTTCACTTCCATAAACCGTAATCCGTTTCGATAGGACATCCCGCGGAGGCGGTGTCTCTATCATCCTCCGTGATCACATCGCTTTTTCCACCGTATCCCTTCCATCGACCGAACACGAGATTTCTTGTATTGATCTTTTCCACTCCTCCGCTTTCATCCGTTTATGCATAGTGTACCGCCCTCCTATCTACACCCTTCCCAAGACTGAGTCCCTTATTGCTTGTCTTTCTGATCTTCATGCCTCCTCCTCTCATCCCATTATCTTTCTCGGTGATTTCAACTCTGATTCACTCAGTTCTACCCTTTCTCCTATTGATCGCTTATTTATTGATTTCATTCACTCAACTGATCTTTCTCATTTTAGTGGTTATGATGTCTGACTGAAGAACCCAATCCAGTCTCGACTCCCCGGTTCGAGCCGTGAGCTGCTCGTAGATGGAGCTTGAGGCCAGTAGATGAGTAGGACGAAGCAGTAGGACTAGAGCATAGGAATACGTAAACGTTTACGAAATCTAAACATGCTATGTCGATTAGCAATAGAATCTAAGCGATTTTGAAGCGAGTTATGAGCGAAAACGCGAATATATCATAATGATGACATATTCTATGATGAAAAGCTGTTTGCCAGCCAAGAACCCGAACGAGCCAAGAACTCAGTCATCCCCCTTTCCCCTCCTGCGACCACTCCGGCCTGTCTTTCTCTCTTTCATCCCCCCTCTCCCCCTCTCTTCCCTCTAAGATTCGAGACTATTCCCGTGTCGATTATCCTGCCCTTTCCACACATCTTTTATCCATCGATTGGTTATCATTGTTCCGTGACTGCTCTGATATTGACTCTCTCTACTCTCAGTTTTCATCCACCATTCACTCTGCCATTGACCTCTTTGTTCCCTACCGCACTCCTTGTCCTCCTTTCCTCTCTTACCCCCTCACATTGTTCGCCTTATCCGACGTCGAGACTCCCTATTCACTCAGATCCATATTCCCACTGTCAGGACAATTTTTGATGAGTGTAGTAAGAAGCTTTTATTTGAGATCAATAAGTGGTCTCGTTACTCTACCCGTAAGAAACTCTCTCGTATTAATGATTTGTATCGTCATATTTCATCTCTTACCAAACCCAAGCTTTCCATCCCCGAACTAGTCTCCTCTCAGAATGTACCTGTTTATGACAGTCTCTCTAAGGCTAACACCCTTGCTTCTGAATTTGCCACTCATTTCACCCTTGATAATGGCAACCTTCAC
>BTSX01000003.1:17311227-17401554 GCA_036245825.1 Pristionchus entomophagus | reverse complement strand
GTGCGCGCTATAATGACGCCCTACCACCTGCGCCATCCGTGGACATAGAGCGAACACACTCTCGGCCCTCTTGAGCCGAAGACCAGGCGACCAACAGTGAAAGCGCGCGATCCGGGTTGACATCCCAGGTTTGGAGGTCGTGAGTGGGTCCGTATTCGACGTAAACGGCCGCCCAGGATACTTCCCGACCAATTCCTGACATGAGTAGAATGGAGAAGTTGAGAGAACGAGGGAGGAAGAGAAGATACTCAACTATTGATTCATACGAGATAACAAGATACCGATTCCAACTGATATTTAGCTTCTTCCATCTCTAAATGCCAAACCTCTTTCTGTGTCTGATACTTCCCTCTCATGGAATCAACATAGAAGGATCAAAGGGACCACGGCGTTCTAGATGGGGTGGGCGAGAGAAGAGAGAGCGGTCAGGGCAATGGCGAGATAGCACGCGAAAGTGAGAGAGCACGAGTGAGGTCTCGACGGGAATTCGTTTTGGCGCGTTGCCAGCAAAACGCCGTGGGACACATTGTATCATAAATGTAACAACGGAACATCATAACTGAAACATGAACAACAAAACCAAAGAGATTAGATCACAAGACATACTCACATGGTTAGCTCACAGATCAACAATTATTCACAGAAACACTAAGAAATAGTTTGAAATTGGTGTTAACAAGGTATTAATTACAATATACAAGTTAGATTGGGAATGAGTCTTAATCTAATTGATCATTGATGTGACCATCTTGGTAATTGGTAGTGTCAGTGAGTCACGTCGGTTCAGCCCCTGCTAAAAACAGCATTAGCCGGAGAGCCGGAGCTGTTGTTTGTTTTGGCACACCACACACCATATTTTGAGGTTTGTCAACAGACACCCGGCTACGGTAAGACCACACTTTTGAATTTATTTTTTGATAATTTTGTTTCGATCAATATTTATCGATTTGTTGAACTGTTAATGGCTTTATTTGCGTTCTCAATCGAAGTAGGGATCGTGGTTGTTATAAAGGAATGCATTTTCTCGGTCTGTTACTTTGCTAGAGCAGATGCTCAATGTTGCCCCTGCCATGTGTTACATCCCCCGATAAACTCAGTTTCCCCTCGATCCAGGGCAGTGGAATGTGACATCCGAGGGGAGCTCGACATGGCCAGCAATCGGACGGTCGCGGGTTCGATGCCAGGCGGGGGCAAAGTGTTTGCCAGAGTTTTTGCATGGTTGGGGACTGTCGAACAGTGGTCGGGGAGCGCATTGGAAGGGTGGGAACGGTGAAACCCAGTGGGGTTATGTTTTAGACTGGAAATTGTCAGAATTCTGCCGATTTTCGTCGTTCTGCCTGGGAATCGATGGGAGCTCTAGCCGTGGAGGGGATGAGTGACAGTCACAAGGGTGGTAATTTTTCTGACAGTCATCAGGGTATTCATTTTTCTGACAGGAAATTTTCCACAGAGGTCACTGTGTCAGAAAAATTACCATACGGCTAGTACTCCAAAATTGCCCCGGGGCTAAAAAATTACGGCGTACCCCTAGCGAGCGCAGCTCGGCTAGTCAACCATAACTTAAAGAAATCATTATCAGTAATCCGAATGTAAAATATCCCATCACGAATATCCCTTTCATACTCTCTGTGCCTCTAAACACAGTGTGGAGCAGCAGGACCTATAATAATGTGAGAGGTATCCTCCCTCGATCTACTATTCTCTGCCCTTGTGACCTGACATTTGTCCGCTTCTCCCTACCGTCTCTGGTATCTCTCCCAGTGCAACCTATCTCGAAGGGAATGGCAGGAAAGTGGCGGAAAGAGAAGTGTGCGCCGCGAAGAAAAAATGGGAAAGAGGGGGAGAGAAGGAGAGAAACCCATGTTTACATACTAGCTCCATTCACTTATTGTTAGTGTACTTTGAAATTTGATCACCGACTCGGCTTAAATTATAGATTTAGAATTCTATCGCCATGCCCGATCTATCTATGTATCTAGGTTGTTTAAGGAGGGGTGGCACGACTTGATGAGTTCTATAGGGGAGATTGTGGTGATTCGTTACCCTAAATAGGGGCTCCCTCGATAGCCCAGAACAAACAGTTTCAGGGAATTGACCTTTCGAAAGTACTTCTGTTCCGAATATTTTAGCGCATTTGACGAGTCATCTAGTCAATCTTTAGTGGAAAATTTTTTAAAAAAATTTTAGTAATACAAGAATGAAATAAAAATGTTAAAGATGTAAGATGTTCTCCCCTCGTTCCCCTCTACCAGTCAGTCAATCGATAACCCAATTTGCATCTCCCCGTCGCAAAGTGCACGCGCACCCCTCTAGTCCCGATCCCCCAGTCTCTATCTACTATGCAAATGCGCGCTCGATTCGTTGCAAGTCGCCCCAGCTTTCCTTTCTCCTCTCTAGCTCTCTCTATCGTGTAATTTGCATTTCCGAGACTTGGCTTAATCCTTCTGATAGCGACTCATTTCTAGTTTGTGGATACCCTGAGTATTTCCCCTTTCGATGTGATCGTATTATGACTGAGGATTACGGTAGAGGTGGTGGCGTCGCCTGTTTAGTACATAACTCACTTAGTCCCGTGCATATTTCCTCTTTTTCCTCCGTTCTTATTGAATCCTGTATAGTAGATCTGAACGTGCCTTTCACTTCCTCATTTCCATTTAGAAAAATAAGAATTGTCACTGTTTATCGCTCTCCCACCTCCCCCACTAACTCTCTTATTGCACTCCTTTCTCATCTAGAAACGCATATTTCCACTGCATTCCCGTGCGTCATTCTTGGAGATTTCAATTTTCCAAGTATTGATTGGACAACCCTCTCTTCTCCTGTCCACAGTGATCTTCTCGATTTCATTTCCGACAATCATTTTACGCAATATGTAACTTTTCCATCTAGACTACACAATTATCTTGATCTTGTCTTTAGTAATAAGGATGTAATTCGTAATGTATCTCCTTCCACACCACTTAGCGACCATCTTTCTGTGATTTTTAATCTCTACATCCCCCTTCCTCCACCCAAACAGTATGTCCCATCTCGTCTTTATAAATTTGCTGATTGGAACTCAATTAACTCAGTAATTTTCACCCATGATTGGACCCTTGCATTAAGTGGATTAGACGTTCATCAAGCTTATGAATATTTCGTTTCCTTTATCAGTAATATTCTCGATTCCTTTGTCCCTCTTTCAAAACCCTCCCCTTTCTCTAGATACCCTAAATCCCTCAAGATCCTTTACAGTAAGAGTAAAAACTTAACCCGCATCGCCCCAAATAGCTATGCCTCTTCTAAAATGACAGATAGATTTAACACTGCCCTTAACCGTTTCCACTGTACTCTCGAAAATCGTATTGTAAATTCTTCTAATCCTAAGCTCTTCTACAAATATTGTAATAGTAAACTCACCGCTCCCAAAACCACACCATCTGGTATAATTGATTCTGACGGAACCCTATTGTTGACAAATAATTTAAAATGTATTGCTTTCGATCGATTCTTTTGTTCAGTCTTCACTCATCCTCAGTCTTCCCCACTCCCTCAGCCTTGTCCCTCTATTATTTTTGACGTCCCGTTTGTTTCACACTTAGATATTATCTACGCTCTAAGCAAACTTGCTCCTAAGGTTAACGTTTCTCCTGATCATATCCCGAGTATAGTCCTCACTAAATGTCGAGAATCCATTATCTCTCCTCTCCTTATTATTTTCAATAAGTCTCTCCTCACATGTCAAGTCCCCTCTCTCTGGAAACACGCACTTGTTAAACCAATTCCAAAGAAATCGAGTAACTCTATCTCTGATTTTCGTCCAATTTCTCTCACGTCTTCTGTTTGTAAAGTCCTTGAGAAAATACTCATTGACAAAATTACCACATTTCTTGACCAAAACAATCTTTTTGATCCCCATCAGACCGGTTTTCGTAATTGTCGATCTACCTCCACCAATCTTGCGGAGACTTACTCTCATTACCTTCGTATATTTAAGAAAGGCTCTCCTTTCGACACTGTTTACATAGATTTCCGCAAAGCTTTTGATTCCATTGATCACAGATTACTTCTGCATAAATTGTCTAATCTAGGGCTATCTGATCATCTTGTCTCTTGGATCCATTCTTACCTGTCCAATAGAACTCAATCCGTTTTTATTGACTCGTCTTTCTCTCCCCCTTCATCAGTTAGATCAGGCGTGCCTCAAGGCAGCTGTATCGGTCCCCTTCTCTTCATCCTTTTCATTAATGATCTTTGCTCTCAATTCCACAAGTCTATCTATTACTCTGTATATGCCGATGACCTCAAATTATTTGCTGAAGCCCCACTTCATTCCGATCATTTACAATCTGCTCTAGACACTGTTGCTGATTGGTCCTCTCAGTGGAATTTAGGAATTTCTGAGACTAAATGTCATATTATGCATTATGGTCTCCATAATCCCCGTAGGCGTTTTACGATCAATGATGTTGTCCTTACTGAACCAAGTAAATGTATCATCAAGGATCTAGGTGTGCATTTTTCCCCATCCCTTTCTTTCTCTTTCCATATCTCTAAAATTATCTCTACTGCTCGTTCTAAAGCAAACCTCTTATTTAAATCCTTTCGTAGTAACTGTCCCGATCTGTATCTGAAATCGTTTACTACGAAATCGTTCATCCTGCCTAATATAGAATATTGCTCTATTATCTGGAACCCAGTGCACAGTGTAGATATGACTAGAGAACTTGAAAGAGTTCAACGAGATTTTACACGTAGACTTTATTATCGCTGTTCTCTTCCGCCTGTTTCTTATAAATCCAGACTTCGCGATTTGAATTTGTCTACTTTAGAACGCCGTAGATTTATTATGGATATCACTTTTCTCCAGTCAATTGTTAATAACCGGTATTCTATGGATGTTTCCTCTCTGTTTACTTGTACTCCTCTTACTCGCACTCTTCGTAATTGTCACAATTTTCGTATCTCTTTGCCTTTTATTCCGCATAACTCTTCTTCCACCCTTGCCTCTAGAACCATTTCAATCTGGAATTCCCTCCCACCCGAAATTGTTAATACTTCTCACAACGTTTTTCGTAACTATATTCGTTCTCAACCCCCCTCATTCTACCCCAACTCAATTATTGGTAACTGGCTTGATCTTTAATCTTTCTTCACCCCCCTCCCCTCACCCTCCCCCTACCCAACCCTTGCTGCCCGGCAAAAAACCGATTCGACACCATCGACGGACCTCCGTTTCTTGCACTCTTCTCGATAATCTCTTGTACATTACCAAAAGCAACGGAATAAATGAATGAATGAATGAATGAATGAAAGAAAGGGAAACACGAACGAGCATGCAAATCGCAGAGCCGATATGCACTCGTCGATTTGCATCCACACTCTCTGCATTATCCCCTCTATTTCACCTTCTCGGATTTGTGCCTGAGCGATTAGGCCTACTTGGCACACAACCGATTGCTCATTGCTCATTTCAAAGGAATATTTTAAGGAATATTTGCAAATGTGATCGGGTATCGGATCCCCCACCTCTGGCGGTGTTCGGTGCGTCGCGCGTCGTCTGTCTCCCCCTCTCTCTTTCTTTCCACTACTCACTCCCCACTCCCCCTCCCTTTTCCCCGAAATTTCATAAGCTTATAGATTTTAATTTATGACGAAATCACGAAAAATAGGCCTATTTTTTTCCAAAAATGGACGGGACGTCCAGACCGGACAAACGGACCAACCAACCAACCAACCAACCAACCAACACACAGACGTTTGCGCTTTATTATATAGTATGGATAGTATGGATTTGCCGTTCCTATGATATTAGTACGCTTTTATGCTGCGCGTCACCCTGATTTTGAATATGTACTGTGGTTTATACACAGTTAGGCAGAGTTGCGCTGTTTAGCAAGCAACGCTGACTCGTCTCGGACTCCTCCGTGTCCCCTATAGAACTCATCAAGCGAGATATTTTTGCCACCCCTTCTTTAACCGGTGTAATAAATATAACTTACTCCGATTGAAGTTCTCTGTTTTCCCATTCATCAGTCTCGGGATGGTAAATCTCTACTGACATGAGATATTTGCATTTTTTCCAGTCGTTTACACTATCGTATCCTCCGCTCACGAATAGTTTTCCGCAGGATACAGAAAGTGTAGGGAACATTCTAAATTTGGGCTATTCTGTTAAATTTGATGGTTAATACCTTTTTGTGCTCATGCTCTTGATGATTGTCCATGTTTTTGTTTTCAAATTGTATCTCTCAACCTCGCTGAGGCATGTCGAAGAAAAGGAGCTGGAATGATTTTGTGAAAAAAATAAAGTACCTCTCCCACCCAAAATGACTTTCCGTTTTTTTTAGAAATATCAGAAGCATCATGGCGCCACTAAGTTTTAATCATTCAAACAGACAAAAAAAACACTAATACCCTGGAACACTAAGGCCACTAAGACCGGAAACTCTTTCCGGCCGGAAATGCAGCTAAGAACATTTGTCAAACTTTTGCAAAATTGTGCAAACTTGAGATTTTCAAAAGATGATGCGTGTAATACATATCCTTTCGGTACAAACAATTATCTTATAATTGCCACTAAAATAATCGGTGATAAGACAGGTCGCACGAGCAACTTCGAACTGAGACTTTCCGAATTAGGACATTTCGCACAAAAACTCTTAAAATATATTTTCTAGATGTGTTGATTGCATTTTCGGCTTCTTCTGTTCAATTTGAGCAATAATTAATAAATACAAATTAGTATAAAATTATTTAATCAAAAGAGAAGGGCTGTCAAAGTCATGAGCGCGCTCTGCTCCGCCGTGCGAGATGTCCTAATTCGAAGTTGCTCGCGCGACTTGTCTTATCACCAAATAATCAGCACTTTGGTACAGAAAATCATCAACAACAAAAAATCATAAAGTTTTGATGACATTTCTAAACTTAATTTCCCAGCCAATAAAGTGATCCCGGCAATTTTCACTGACGATAACATCTTAGTGGCGCCGTGATGCTTTCGAAAATGTGATAAACGAGGGGTCCGTTCTCGGTGGGAGAGGTACTTTAATATCGACTAATCGTCATATTCTCACCATCCTCCAGCAATATAAATATTCCCATTAAGGACAGCAGCACCAGCAGCCCATCTTTCGTGATTCATCGGGGGTATGGAACACCAGCTGAATGAACATAGTGCCCCATATATGCGCGCCCACCCTTCCTCTCACTTACCGCAAGGTATCGAAGCACTCCCCATCTGCCCTTATTTGTTGATCATCGAATCCGCCGATGACTACATAGAAAAAGCACTTTATAAAATCGAATGTTCTACCTAATAAATATCAGTTGAAATCAACAAACCGTAATGTTCCATCGACAACGCAATTTGCAGGATATATTCGCACATGTGTCATACACTCCCCTTCTGACCACACTGAAACATCGTCATGCGAAAGTAGTTCACTGTTCAACAATATACCTTGAGATGACGGATCGAATGACCAAGTGCAGCGGAGAGCAACATTATCTTGGTCAACACTCCCAGTGACGTAACTGGAAAATATTCAAAAACTAATTGTGTTTTTTTTTTCAAAATTGTAGACTAACAACCGTTGACCACACATTTGTAGTTGTATCGAGGCAATTAAAGAATTCGGCAGTATGGTCTGAGCCACCAAGAAAGTAAATCTGAAAATTATTTAGGTCATGATTTCTCTTCTAAAACAATACTCTGTGATCAGCGACGACTAATGTGTCAAAATCTCCGACTGTAAATTACTCGGCTCTGACTCTCTGAAATGGACATTATTTTTGTCTTTTTAAACTGTATGTGCATTCTGATCCACAGTGGAATACTTGTCGCAGTCTTAGTGCGACCTTAAAGAAAGGGAGAAACAATCCCGTCACACTGCCGAGATGCGTGCTCTCTCCATTATCTCCTCTCTTTCCCTCTCGGATTAGTGCTAGAGCGATCAGACCCGCTTGACACATAGCGAATTGCTCATTGCTCGGTTAACACAAAAATTGAAGACATTTGAGTTTCGAAAGTGTGATTGGGTAGTAGCTACCCACTATCGCAAGTCGAGAACTTATCAATCAAGATGGTCGTGTTACCACTTCTTTAAGATTTCTCTAAATTCAGAAAACATTGAACAGACTGAGCCATATGTCGGTGTTGGATCGTATAGCTCCATAAATAACTCTTGACGACCATTATTTGATTTTCGTTTCCCTAAAATTGTGAAGAATTGTGAAACGTTTTCTATTAATATAGATAACCAATGCAGAAGATGAGTCGATGGATGTCATAGCAAACTCTCTTAGTATACATGAACAAATCTCCTTCATCTATCCCCGTGTTCCCTCCAATTACTCCGAAGCCCTGCAAAAAAAACATTGTCTCTCAATCTAAAAGTGCACGTTTTAACATAGTTCCGTACTTTAGCGAGATTATGGCGAACCCAGCAACCATGGTTTTTCATAGCCCATTCCGATTGCTCCACGATTTCCTCATCGGAGAGAACGTGCCAACGGACGTATTTCAACAGTCTTAGAGAAATAATATTGATATCTAATCAAGAATGTCTCTGTTAAGCTTCGCCATAAAGCCACTGCGAACATGAAGACTGACTGACCTGGCCGCATGCCTTTTCCTCTTTTCTGCATCATCTCCACGCAAACGTTGTATTACGTCGAATGCCTATGAAGATGTATATGTCATCACCAGGGCTGGGAAAGAAAATTATAATTTTCTTTTTACAGAAAAAGAAAATTTTCTTTTTTCAAAAGCAGAAAAAAAAGAAAATAAAAGAAAATTCTTCAAAAATTGCTCAAAATATATTTTATCAGTGTTTTTACTGTACCCATCCTTTCAGAAACGTGCCTCTTTTTTTACTGATGCTATGAGGCTCCAAATACATGCATACTATACTAAAAATGACCGGAACTCACCCTTTCTGGTAATTTTACGTCAAACTTTTGAAAGTTTTGACAATTTTTTCCGCTAATTTTTGAGCAGGAAATATGCGTCAAAGTTTTGTTTACTTTATCGAAAATAATTCTAATTTATTGTAAGGAAGAAAATATTTTCGAAGTGTAGCATTGTAAATTCAGAAATCAGAAATAATTCAGTCAAAACTTTCCGTCAAATCCAAAATTTTGACGAAAAATTCCCAAAATGGGTATCACATACGGTCATTATGTGCACAAATGTGACGAATACAGGCCTACGAATCCGCAATTAAAGAGAAACAAGATAATTTAAACATGAAATTTGTGTTTTCCCTCGAAAATACTATAATAAAAATTTTCTTTTTTCTTTTTTTTTCTTGAACTTTTTCTTTTTCTGGCAGAACATTTTCTGTGCTAAAAAAAACCAGAAAAAAGAAAAAAAAGAAAAAGAAAATCCCAGCCCTGGTCATCACATTATCATCGGAATATATACAGTGGATGTCAACCTGCTTCTCATTTGTGACATTGAGCGAATCTCTCTGGAGTAAAGCAGCAAGTAAAGCAGTACATCAATTGACAAATCGAGAAAAGCGGGGTTCAGGGACAGTGGGACGAAGTGCATCTCAAACGAATACATTATATCTATCCGATATTGGTTACTCACATCGATAAATCTGAAGATAAAATCATCCATACCATTGTAGTTTATCGATCTGAAAAAGAGGAGAAGGGGAAGGACATTGTCCTTTCCAATTCGCTTTCTCACAAACCAAAAGCATTCGTTCAGTATTGATTCCTGAAAACATGACCCATTCATAGTCATCCGTAATATGTTTCACGGAATATGAAGTGATGATGCAACTTACAATCTGAAGATAGATAGCTCCCATAATTATATTCTGAACGTTTTCTTCCGAGATAGTTAGAACTCCAGTGTACGTGTAGTTCAGAATGCAGTCTACCGTGTCACAATCGAAATCTAAAGTGTGATGTGTGAACTGTGAACTGTGATGTGAACTAGCGTGACTGCAACATACCACAGAAGTCTGAAGAAAGATGAATCTCTCCCCGTGCACATTCTGCTAAGTTCGAGTTGAAGAGTTTTTGAACGAATGGAATTCGAGCACACAGAAGATCCTTGAAAATAACTTTGAGTAGCATGTGTAGTGGTGATACGGGGAATAATAGAGGAACCAATCATTATGTGTCATACAGAGATCAGGTATGATTCTCCTATCAGTAAGTGCGCGCAGTTCGAGGGCTTTAAGGCGGTCTTGGTAGGAAGGGAGGGTAGAGGAGGGGAAACAACGGTAGAATACTTGACGAGTGAATGTATGCTGGACCTTTTCTAGTGTGGATTTGTCCTTAAAGTAGTGTGGGTTCCAGAAGGGGGAGGCGAATTCGAGCAAAGGGAGAATGTAGGCTTTGTAACTACGAATGAGAATAGAGGGACAGTTGTAAGGCAGTGCTTTGAGAAGGAGAAACAATTTAGAAGTTGTTTTTTGGGCACGGGTCTTAACAGAGCATGAGTTTTTTTTTTTAAATCAGAGCGAACCTGTACTTAAAACCTGTACTACACTAGTGCATCTACATCGTTCAGCTACTCTTCCGATGGAATATTCCGTTCACGCAAGGACTCTCCGAGGCGTTCATCTCCACAATGAAATCCACATTGATATGAAAAATATGAAATTAGTTTTCAGTTCAGTTCTCAGTTGAAGAAGAAGGAATACATCAGTAATGGATTGAAGTCTGGTCGAAAATACATCGTTCTGGAAGACATTCCTACTTCATTATTGGTATGAGATATTAGAAAATGAAATTTGTTACTATTTTTTTTAAAGAGTTCTCGCTTGAATGAAACTCTACTAATAAGGATTGGAAAGAAGTCTCTGAATTGCCAGAACATTAGAGGTGGCATGTTCGTCTCTGATGTCTTCAATGACTACGAATTGGATAAAATGAGCAAACAACTTGCTGTGGTGAGTATGCGTAAGGAATGATGGTGAATGGAATGGTGCTATATTCGCAGTATGTATTCCGCAAGTTTGTACCCATTCTGCATCTTCTTCCAAGAATAAGTGCAAACCTGATGGATCGTGAAGAAGTTTCTGGAGGGACATATCCATTAGTGAGTTGTTATTATTTTCAAAGACAAATTTATGAAATTTCAATTGACAATGATTTTTTTTTTAATTCAGAACAAACTCGATCCGTCATTCGAAGATTGAAAAATCAAACTCCTCCAATGTTCATCGATCTCAATGGAAACACTCTCAGTTACTTTCAGTAAGCTTATTGGTATTAAAAAAATTTTTAAAAAGTTTTTATTCTAGATATCTGGAGGCTTCAATCGGCTCAGGACTTTCCATCCATGGTTCTAATAATGATCCACTTCCCGTGGGGAAGTATGTCGCGGTAGACATAAAGATCCGATGGTTGACCCAAATCAAGAAAAAAATCGCGATTTCAGAGCATGTTGTTACAGCATTCGATAGGCCATATGTCTTTACATTGTATTATGATAGCCCATATATAAATGCACTGCCTGCTGAAACACACATGAGAAATGATACCGAGCATTTTATTACGACGGGAAAAGATAACACTTACAAGAACACACATGTGAAACGATAGGGGTATTTTTTTTTACAGTGTGTTTCGATAGGGTCTATCGAAACACACTGTTTTTCGATGTGGTCTATCGAAAAACACTGTGAAATATGTGAAAAACGTAAAAACATTGTGAAAACGTCTGAAAAACGTTAAAACATTGTTTTTCGGTGAGGGGTATTTTTTTCGCTCAAGTTTAGGGGGTCACGTACTGCAAAAATAGGGTATATTTTTTTCGCGTGAAGAAATAGTATATATATTTTTCGGGCGGTCACAAATTGGCCTACTTTTGCCGCTCTTTGCGGTAAAAATAGGCTACTTTTTTTTCGCATGAAAAAAAAAACTTGTATTTTTTTTCTATGCGAAAAATGTGAGCTATTTTTTTTCGCAGTCGGCGGTAAAAAATATACCCAATTTTTTTCGCTAGTGAAATACATTATTACTTTTTCCCATCCTATTACTAAAATTGAACCCTAATTTGATCACGCTGGAAAGGTATACGTAACCCTTTTTCTAGACATCGATTGGACGTTTGTGGGAGTGGGGGGGATGTACCTTTAGTCGTCGTCTGATTTTCTTCTTGCAGTGGTCTGGCGTCGTCGTTCCATCTGGCGTTGCTCGATGACGCCTCATCTGAAAGTTACTATTGAAACGGCTACCATACGGATATATATAGTAAAGATCTCTGTGGAACATGATATAAATAACCGTCTCACCTAATCACATATATTCCATTTTGTCGACGTGGGGGTATATTCCGGTCCACCTCTTCCTACAGAGCGGACAAGATGGCTTCTGCAATGAGCACCCATCCGTACACAATACTAACTGAGGATGTACCTTTTTCTTGGTCTTGAACCATCGAATAGCACATCTGCAAGGCGTCAATAGTAGGAAAGATATTGATCCATTAACCAACCTTCTGCAACCGACGCACTGTTTGCAGTGTATGCATCCCACAGGGTCCCTGGTCCCGTCTCTCATGCAGACAATACAGTCACCGTGCTTATTAGTCGGTACGGATTTGGCGTCTGAGTGGGGTATGGTAGAGGTATGAAAAGAGGGTGGGGACATACCTCCCGCGTGGTCCATGACAATGATTTCGTCATCGACTGTCGACTGCACGGATGTCATGGGGGTTGCGACAGATGTGGGCTGTAAATGAAGCTTTATTTAAATATATGCGCTGTACTATTGTAAGTAAATGACAGCTAAACTCACTCTCGTCATCATAATAGGATCCGAATAGCTGTTGCTGTTTTCGCGATGGGAAGGCATTTGTCTCTCTATCTGCGAATGTTCGGTCGTTATTTCTTATCCGGATCTGGGTAGTTTACTAACCGGAATGTAGATTCTGCCGCCCACCAACGTGATTGGATCCCACCTGGTACGACGAACAATAGTTCTCGTGGTAAGTGCAAGTGCATTGCTCCTCTGTGAAGTACCATTTTACAAATCGGTAGCATTACAGCGACCAAATTCGTCCTTACCTCGTTTCCAGATCGATATGACGACGAACTGTTCAGAGTTTCCCCACGGACTGAGTTGGAACCACGCGACCGTGTTCTGGCGCTCGGTGATTCATTATCTGAACGTGGTATATATCGGGTTGAGGAATAAGTAACGCTCGTTTTTGAATTTTATTTCCGTGCCCATTCTAAGATACCCGGGAGAGGGAGAGGAAGGAGCCACTATTGAGGAAGATGGATCTGACACTGAGTAAAGAACTTTCAATTTTAAAAATAATGCAAAAGTTCAGGATGGTTGTTGCCGAAACACCGAGAACGGCAACTCCTGAATTGCCCTTGTTTCCGGGTAAAAGAAGATTCCCTAATGACAGCAAAAGGTTAGCGCGGCTATATCGTTTATCACTAGTAAAAAATAAAATTTAAAAAAATACAAGTTAGCAAAAATAAGTGAATTTGAAAAATAATTCGTTCGAATATAAATGGAAAATAAACATAAAACCTGAGAACATAGTGCAGCAGTAGTAGTTATAATTCGACTGTGGCTCGCATTTCCACATGCGCACGATTACCTGGAGAGTGTTCCACAAAGTATCGAGCAATTTAATGTTTAGCTATACTATAGACGACCAGATTCGTTCTGAATATATAATATAATAATTCCCCTAGTTTTAGAAATAGAGGACTTAATCAAGGTTTATGAAGTCATAACTGGAATCATTATGTTTAAACGAATCCAGTCTTCAATAGTTGAACCTAATTTTTCACCTTTATTTCGTTAACACTATCGAATCAAACTATGTCTAGCCGTGAATGATATGACGCCTGACTGGTCATGTTTCAAGAACGAATCGAAAAATAAATGCCGAGAAACACTATATTGGTTCAGAGTTTTCTCAAATACATATTTTAAAAAAGTATTATTTGAAACACTTCTCTGATATAAGGGTGATCGTCTCTTGTTCGTGATGGGGGGAGAGAATGGAGGCACCTTCTGTAATAGAACGACCCATTTACAAAATACACGCGACAGCATTGTGATAACTACTGCAAACTATTCTTTAAAAAACGTATAAGTACATTTAGAGGCATAATTATCGGGTTGAGGAATAAGTAACGCTCGTTTTTGAATTTTTTTCACTTTATCATAAAAACTACAAAGCACGATAGAATCTAAAAATATTCTCCATGCGCATCGATGACCTTCTGCCATCTACCAGGCAGCTTGTGGATGCCCTCGTGATAGAAGGACTGGGGCTGGTTCTTGAAATAGTTGGTCAGTACGATAGTGGCTCGGTCTTTGAAGCTCTGTCCCTTGAGGAAACGCTGGAGGTCTGAGACGAGGTGGTAATCGGAGGGGGCAAGGTCGGGTGAGTAGGGAGGGTGGGGGAGGACAGTCCAGCCATAGCCCGCCAGCTCAGCCTTGGTCTTTCTTGCGACATGCGGGCGGGCGTTGTCGTGCTGAAAGTAGATATTCGAGCGTCCTTCCCGCGTGTTTGTTCGACAGCCAGTCTCAGCTTCCGTAGCTGAAGAGTGTAGACCTCTGCCGTGATAGTCGTCCCCTTGGGTAGGAGTTCCCAGAACTCCACTCCCCGCACTGACCACCAGATGCACAACATCACTTTTTTGGGGTGCAAATCGGGTTTGGGGACATCTGCTGGCTTTTGGTCCTCTCCGACCCACTGTCTCATGCGCTCATGGTTGTCGCAGAGCACCCACTTTTCATCACCTGTGATGACATTGTCCAGCCAATCAAACCGGCGATGCAGAGTGAGAAGAGTTGAAGCCATGTCCACTCGGCGATCCTTGTCATAGTCGGTCAGGTCATGGGGGATCCATCTCCCGAGTTTCCACTTCTTTCCAATCGCGTGAAGTCCATTCACGGCAGTTTTTTGGTCGACCCCAAGGAAGTCAGCAAGATCGCGCGTAGTGAGATACGGGTCAGCCTCCACCTCAGAACGCAATCGATCGAGGTCCAACTCCATGGGGCGACCGGGTCGGTCTTCATCTTCGAGGGTAAAGTCGTGTTTCTCGAATTTGACTACCCACTTTCTCACGGTGGTGACATGTGGGGTATGTGTGGAGTAAACCTGCTCCAGTTGTTCATGAATGGCGGGCGGTTTCAAGCCAGATAGAAAGAGAAAGAGCATCACGTTCCGAATGTGAATTCGGTCGGGGACGAAATTGTGCGGCATTCTCGCCTGGGAGACTAGGGAGAACTGAATCGAAAACATGTGTGGAATGCCCGAGGGGCCCTCTCTCCAGTGTAAACAGGGTGGCAGACGGCAACAACAAAAGAGCGAGCACGAGGGTTCTAAAGTCAGAGAGAAAAAACGAGCGTTACTTATTCCTCAACCCAATATAAGGATAGGGCCACTAACTACTCTATAGTCAGACAAACCGACTTGTCGAGCTGAACTAGTCGCGAATGAGGGGGAAATGAGTCTACTTGTCATTTCCCACGTCCCGCATTTCAATTTAATTTCGCACGTATCGAATGAGCAAAATCTGCGATTTTCATAGGAACAATTGACAAAATAAATGGAGAGGGTAGCGAAACGTGCGAAATTAAACCGGGCGGGACGTGATAAAGGTGAAGAATGACTAAGTAATAGACTCGCTACCCTCGTTCATGAAGTCTATTTGTCTGACTACAAAACCGGAATAGTTAGGGACACTGTCCTAAGCATTAGGCTCAAAATTAGGGGTATGGAGCATAGAAATTGAAGCAAAACGCAAAACCTCGTTTTATTTAAATGCGTTCCGATCAAACACTGCGTCAAATGCACGATAATAATAGTTTCATACAAGAGTAAAGTGAGATAACGATTTATTATTGCAATGAATCGAAAGGTATTAAACAATAAATATCAAACAAATCGAAAGGTAGATCATAGAAATTAGCAAAAAAGCCGGGTTTTATAACCGTAGTTTAGAAAAAAATGTACACTATTTTTTATTGCTGAATTATTATTTTAAATTATCATTGATCAAACATTGTTCAGAATCACCCGCAAGTTCATGCCTAAGATGGCTCAGGCTTCGAAATATCGCAGAATGGAAGAAGATCAACCTGGTACGAGTGGCCTCGGATTGGAGAACTACAGTAATCCTGATGTTTATGAATCTCCATTTGAGACTTCCATCTTTGATTCAAGCAAGGGCGACAATTTTGATGCTCTTGAGAAGTTGTAAATAGCAATTCGGCCCAAATGTTGTACATAATTGATGTGTTCATTGTTAATTGTCCTAATTAGAAGCTGATTATTCACTGTTCACATGCTATTCATTCTACATTGTTATTTATGAGAGAAGATAAATACTGATCAAAAACGAGAGCTATTACAGTATCCCCAATCCTAGTAGTTTCACAGTTGGTTTCCTACTAGGATCACAGTTGGTTTCCTAGTAGTTTCACAGTAGGGAGACGAGGGGGAGGGAAGTTTCCTACTAGGATCACAGTTGGTTTCCTGCTAGGAAACCTGTAAGATACCTAGTAGGAAACCAACTGTGATCCTAGTAGGAAACTTTTTCCAGATAACGTCGATGGTGTCATCGCTGACGAGTACACCAGCTTGAAGGTGGGTAATTCCCGCTACATGCTTCTGTCGCTATGTCTAACTTGTAGATGATCGAGCGAGGTTTCATCGTAACGGTCATTATCGAGAATGCTGAATCGTATCACCATATTCCTGCATTCACATCGGTTGGTAGTTGATCATGCTGCGGGTGAATCATGATCTCTTCAGATCATTTCGAGATGTGCAACCGCTATGACGCCCAATGCATCTCTCGATCCCACTCTGCCCATTCGTCGTCGAGGATTGGGACGTGTTATCATTGTCGTCTCATGCAAACCCGACGACCTATTCATCAGTTCTCATATCCCAACGTATGCACATCTTTTATCATAAAGATGATTTTTGGTTACAGGATCCTCGATGAGACGCACCTTCAATATGAACTATTCAAGATTGAGAGTGCAGTCGCTTATGGATATGCTCCTGTGAGGTAAAAACCTTCGACACCTGAGAAGGGAAACATGAGGATAAATATGCTGGGTTTCGTTTCAGTTGCTTCGGCGACCCTTCTGGGGATCCGATCCTGGCGTCCAATGGTTTCGTGAGGTCTACCCTTATGGATTCTGCCACTGAACAGTTGGCACAACGCCGGGACAGATATGAAGTCCATGACGGTTTCGTGCAACCTGAGAGAATAAACGGAGGACGTTCCACAGATGGACATGATCCCACCCCGGGCTTCACACGGTAAGTTCAGAAGGAGTCAGTGAGATATATTGAATAAGATTAAAGATCGGCTGTCGAAGCTGTATCCGCTTTATGCATGCAAGAGGCTGTCAATCAAGCGAACCTCCTTGAAGTGGGCGACACCACAAAGACGATCAGAAACATCCTGGTCGTGTGCCCGTCTGACGAAGTCGTGTCCGCTATCGCGTACGTGCGTAACTAGGGATCCCGTTTCAACTGAAACAAATTAATTGCAGCAACGCTCTCCGCAGTGTCCCCCAGTTTCGACGGGGTCACGAAAAGAAGTGGAGGAAGAAGTTCCGCTTTCCGATCTTCTCGCATGACATTCCGATGGAAACTTGATTCAGGCGTGCTTGCCAATTCCCCCGAAAAGGGTCGAATACACGACTCCAGACTCTTCACGGCGGGTGACAATGCTGCGGTCATCAAGGGACGTCTAGTAAGTCTATTCAATTCGTTCGAATGAATATAGCAATGTATTCAGATCTTCGCGACGCATGAAGCTGCTTTCTCTCTCGACGTCAAAAATCTCTTCGCCGTTGTCATGTCATCCTGTCAACAAATTCCTGCTCTCTATAAGTCAAATGGGCTGATGACAACCAAGCTCGTGTTCGCCGATGGAGTGTCCATTCTTCAGATGGGAAGTGAGTGAAATCTTGACGATTTGATAAGCCTAACCCATGACTCCCAGGCCGTCTCAACAGACATGGCATCATCCATGACGGACGGATGTTCTATGCCGGATCGCGAGTACAGGCGGGTCGAATGATGCTGGCCGATTGCCGGGCCCTCTACTTACGCCCGTTCAATCCGACTGGTTCGTTCTCTACTTCACTCGTTCTCTAGAATTCATAATTTGGTGTGTACAGGTGGACGCGCTGAACGAGAATGCTTTCCCATGCTCTCCACGCCTGATGATTGTCGAACCGGCGGCTTGGGGGGAGATGGCAACGGATGCCCAGTACTCTGGCATCGTCGCTCCTCGCACTGGCACCGGCGAGATGACATACACTCAAGAATTCTTACGTGTCATCGAATTGGCCCCTCGTATTCACCCCCTCATTGCCGCTCTGATGGTTCTCGGAGTGCGATTCGGCGTTGCTGCCCAGGCAATGGCCCTTGCAGCCATCTTGCAGACAGGAGAACGGGTAATAGATAACTAGGTCCATACTCATCTATTACACTTTCTTCCAGCTGTACCAGCAAGCAGCAGCGAGAGCTGCAGTTGGCGTTGTGCGGGACGTCGGATTGGCATCGAGAGGCATGCCATTGGTCGACATATTCGAAGGAGGTGTGAAGGCGATAAACCACTCCAACGAGCCGGGAGTTATGACCAATCATCCCGGTTATCACAGTGAGATGGTTGCCATCGCTGACATGTGGGCCAGGTATTTAACTCATTTCCATCTTTCATTGCAAGAACTGGAGACATTCAGCTACATCCACGTCGTCAAATGGAAATCCTCCAACCGTGAAGTGTACTACAAGGACATCATTAAGGGAAGAGTGGGAGACCCTCTTCAGCCTGTTGCGGCACCGGCGACGAATTGGTGGTCCAATTCATGGGCGACCCGTGAGCCATAGTACATACTGCACCATGGAGTACAATGCTCTAATCTTCAGAGAGAGAGAGGTTCGCCCTAACGGATCCCGCACTCGCCAGTTGCATGGTTGGACCTACGACGTTCGACCAACTGTACGGTAGATTCGTCAAACATGAAGGTACCCCCCCCCCCCCCTCACTACGTGGCCCATTATTGGCACTTGCAGGTCGAGAGCTCTTCGAGCAGGCGATGACCGAATACAGCCGAGTTCTGTGTAAGGCCAAGATCGTATCCGTGACCGAGCCGGCATTGGACCCTTCTTGCAATCGACACCTGCTATCCAAGGACAGTCCTCTACTGAATACCCGTGGACGTCTCATCCTCTCAGGTATATAGGTCACTCTTCAACTAATCACTGGTCTAATTATATTCAAGGATTGATCACGATGTGCTCGGCGACGTTCGGTCATCACACTGGCGGTGATAAGGTGGCCGCTCAGTTACCGTGTCATGGACGGTCATCATGCTTCTTCCGTGAGAGGCTGGTCGACAAAGGCGGTATGCGAATATAACCACTAAGAACGTGATAGTAGAACTCTCAGGTCGATCATGCTCGTCCTTGCGCTGCATACACGCCAACGACGGTATCTCTCGTCCCCGGAGAGTACTGTGCCATGGTCCATCCGGTCACGGTTGGCCAACTTGTAGCATTCGGCAACGTGTTTGGAATGTGAGTATTGATACGTAATTTTACTTCTATTGATACGTAATTCTACTTCTTGAGGTGGACCAAGGTGGATCCAGATGCGGAGAACCGATCCCATCTCACAATCAAACTCGTTGAATCCCCCGACGCCGGAAAGGAGATCAAGATCTCCGTAAGTGTCTTCGGTCTGTGTTACCTGTGCATGTACATTTCATCCCTTTCTCAGATGGGTCTGGAAGATGCAACGAAAGTCGAACGCATTCGCAAATACTTGGGATTCGCACTCAACCAGGCTCTTTCTCCGGATGTTTCCGTGCAGAGCATGGAGTCTCTCATAGTAGACACGTGGTCTGCATTCAACTGAGATGGTCGGCCAGACCACCTCTGCTATTCCCCGACGACAGATGTTTCTCATTTGACCCCACCTCTCCTTTTGATTTTGGTCACGACGTCAAATTGTGTACTACCTTTCCTCTTAGTTTTGTTTTTTAAGTGCTAATTCTTTGTCTGTGTGTCAAGAAGGCAATAATAATGTTACTGAGCAGCTCATGCTTTGACCAATGAAAATGAAGTGGTATGTGTCCACATGTTACACCGTGATCCGTGTTGCAGGATGCTTCCGGCAGCTCCCGGAAACGCTAGTCAGACAGCGCAGAATGACCCCGTCATCAGATGTGGGTCAACGATTGGCTTCGATCGAAAGCTTCGCAAATGTATTCTCCCATGTTCACGGATTGGACGGCGTTCTCCAGATCTCCCCGAGCTTTTCCCTCCGATAAGAATGACTACAATTCGTTCCTCACGGCTGCTCGCAACAGCGACGTGGTAGTTATGAACGGCGACAGAGGACTCGCATCCGTCGGATCGGTGAGCCTGTTGCATTTTCATTGAACGAATTTTCCAATTCAGGCAGTGATGATGTCGAAAATCGGATGTAGAGCGTCCGACGATACCTGTCTCCGACGTGTCGACAAATGGGTAGTTATCGCTTCCGACAAGTACGTGGCATCTCGAGCCAAATAACAATTCGACGAGGTGGGACCAAACTTGTCACTTTCGGAAGGGATTGTTCAGATCTTCCCTCACGTGGTCACATCTATCTACATCATTGGACAAATGACCAGGACCCATTGGACCCCCACTCATGGCTGGCTGTCGATCAATCCTCAGAGCCACGGTCTTTTCGTGGACCCCAACACCGTCCTAGCGGTGAGTTCTATTCCATTATTTCTCTCGGTAGTCATTCGAACCTCTATCTGTTGTAGATGATGTCCACCGGATTCATCGGATCATTCATTGTCGATGACGCCGTATTGGACGACCCATTCATGAAGAGATGCGTGGAGAAGATCCTGGATGAGATGGAGACGCCGAAGAAAGACGGAAGACTTTTTCGAATTGTCGATCGCAGAGTCGGTCGTCTCGTCATCGTCTCGGATGGTGATATCAGTCGTGTGACTCGCTGGGCGAATCAGCTGATCATGTGAGTTGAACGACGGACGCGCCATCACACATGGACAAACTGATGTTCCGTCTTTTAAGGATGCGCCAGAACGGGATCGCCGCGACTCAGCACATCATTATGACTCCAAATGCCCCCACCCTTTGTTCACGAGCACCGGGCGCCCCACTGTCGGTCCCACCCAATCTTCCTCAGCGTTGCCGTAAGTTTTAATACAATCTACCGACGATGCCCAACGTGTCCATTTCAGAACCCGTCGCGTTCCTGCGAGACGTCTTTCCGATTCACCGGGACCCAGCCAGTCGACAAATAGACGGTTAGAACCCTCTCACCGCTCTAAACAGTATCCTATGCAGTTCCGCCGCTCTGTCCCCGCTGCAGCCGACCGCCAAGAAGTGCAAGACGGCAGATAGGTACACTATAGGCGACAGTTAGACGAGGAAATGAAAAGTCCCGTTCAGCTCGACCCAGACTCAGACGACGTCAAAATTCGACGGCAAATCTCAGGAGTCGGAAAATTCCATCCGTCGAAGAAGCGCGAGACTTATCCTCAAGTCCGGCCAGTGACCGACCATTTCTCCGACATTTTACGACGTCAAAAGAACATAACTTGAAGAAGTTTTACTCGAAATTACCCCCACGTTCCATGAAATATTTGTATGTTGTTTCACCCTGTTTCATGCTAACATGATCAAATGAAGTTCAATTTGCCTGCAATTAAAATAAACTCTTTCCGTAATAAATTTGTTTTTATGAGAAATGTTAATAAGTTACAAATCTGACGCAAACATCGACCCAATGAACTCAAATTTGAAAAATGCGATTCTCAAGCGGAACAACACTATGATACTGTATGAGTGGGGTCTATTTTGCCGCCAATTCTCTTTTGTTGTTTGTTTGTTTTTATCGTTAATTTATTGATTGATTTTTTAAAATGCAAAATCGATCATTCCAGGGTGCGAACACCATGGACAACACTCCCGCCACTAACGGTGGTATCACCGGCACCTCGACAACAAATGGAAAGAATGAGGTATGTTTGCTTTAATCATTATGAGGTTCAGTACCTTAAAGGGGACTAAGTTTGTCTTTTGGCAGGGCCTTCCAATGGACACGACAACCACGACAGTCGCCACGACGACACATGTTCTCACTTATGCCCAGGTTAGTTTGTTTTTCACATCGTCATGCCCATTTCGTCATGTTTATATTGCGATGGTTTACTGGACTATTACAGATGCAAATGACGGTGGATGGACTCACGAGATACACCATCTCCCAGGCAGAGGCGAGGGCGGAGTTGGACGCCGCAAAGGACGTCCAACAGCGAATGAGTCGCAAGTGCCTGCTTCTTGAGGCGACGACAAATGCTCTTCTCCTCAACAATCGCACTCTCGCGAACAGTATGGACATCGAAAGGGTAAGCGTATCTGCTTGCACGCTTAGAATCTCGTATTAGTTACTTATTTTTCCATTTTTTACTTCCAATTCTACCATTAACTCGATTCCACTTCTTCCAGGCTAACAACGAGCGTCTGTCGGGACTCGTATCTACGATGTTCAGCCAACTGGCGACATTGGAAGGTCGCCATAGAGCCTCCATTCGCATTCAAGCTCTACGTGCGGAGGTTGACGCCACATGCAACGGCAATGGGGCAGCCAATAATGGTGTGTTAGAATTGCCGATTGTTCAAACCAAACTTCGACCAAATGCACTGACATGTATAATATGATTTTTAGATGATCTGCAACAGGAGCTGTATTGTGTCGTGTGTTTCGGCCGTGGAGCGGATGTGAAGACACTTTTCAAGTGCATGGCAGACAATGGATGCGGTGTAGTCATTGGCCGCTACAAGTAAGTGCATTTAAAAAACTTATCGACCAAAGCAACCACTCCGGTCGACAGAAATCGGTGTTTGCAGTAATGTGAAAGCCTTTTTGTCAGGTGCGTCTCCGGCGTGGCCACCGGCGCCGTGTCCAAGAGCTGCCCCCTCTGCAGAGTGAATTGGGTACCCCTGACTTCGCCCCGCTGTAATGGACGGGACGTCATATTGCCTCCATCCCGACGTCAAATTTTTTTCTCATCATCGCTAACCATCCATACCGATACAATGTACATAACTCGTGATTCAATTCCAATTTCAACTGTTGTTCCTTACAAGCCTCCAATTTGTTATTTGTGATGTCTCTACAAGATAAATTTCAATACTAAATAAATGCCGTGCAGTGTTAATTTTGCGCCCACCAATAAGGCGATGAACTACAAGAACCTCCATTTAAATGACATTTAAATCTGTGACAGTGAAAAGAATCGATGAAGAAACTCGAATATACCGTAACCGATCAGCCCCACTTTGAATCGAGATGATCCTGCACGGAAAAGCCTTACAAGGGAACCTCATAAGTCGACGGAGACCAATCCGAAGTTGGCCTATATGGGGTGGTAGGTACTGATGAGTGATACTCAGAACCACTTTCAGAAGTTGCCACATAGACCTACTAAGGGTCGAATTTCGACGATGAAGTTTGAAAATCTTAACCAAGTGGGCGCGTGAGATGATAGTTCCCAACCTCGATACCTAGAGTTGCAAGCGTCTCGGTAGCGCAGCCGGTAAGGCGCCAGCCTTGAGAACGCTATGCCCCTGGTTCGATTCCCCATGCTGTTTTTGCTTCTGCAAAATTTTTTCTTGATCTACAGATCACTTTATTTGCTGCATTGAACAATTTTTATGGGTACAGAAGCAGATGAGAGCATGAAAATGTGCGAAAATCCTAATTCAACAGCGATGCAGCTTCTCCCAGTAACAGTAGGCGTAAATTACAAACCAACCGATCATGTATGATCTTTTTTCCTCATTTGTTTCTTCTTTTCATTGTTTTGTAAACTTATGCATGTTTTCGCTCGGTGCTGACCAATTCAAGCCATTCATCAGCTATGGATTCTACAAGGGGGAGGGGGGGGGGGGTTCATCTCTATTCATCCTCCACCCTTCGAGCCCCCAAAGGAATTCCTCTACGGAAAATGTGCGGAGGCGCCTTGTTCGTGTGGTGGGCGTGGATTCACCTGGTGTCCCCGTGGCATAAAGTCCTTTTGCTTCTCATGCTACTGGGAGAAGCTGCATCGCTGTTGAATTAGGATTTTCGCACATTTTCATGCTCTCATCTGCTTCTGTACCCATAAAAATTGTTCAATGCTGCAAATAAAGTGATCTGTAGATCAAGAAAAAATTTTGCAGAAGCAAAAACAGAATGGGGAATCGAACCAGGGGCATAGCGTTCTCAAGGCTGGCGCCTTACCGGCTGCGCTACCGAGACGCTTGCAACTCTAGGTATCGAGGTTGGGAACTATCATCTCACGCGCCCACGTGGTTAAGATTTTGAAATTTCATCGTCGAAATTCAACCCTTAGTAGGTCTATGTGGCAACTTCTGAAAGTGGTTCTGAGTATCACTCATCAGTACCTACCACCCCATATAGGCCAACTTCGGATTGGTCTCCGTCGACTTATGAGGTTCCCTTGTTAGAGGAACTGATTGGTTACGGTACAGTTCCCGCCACTTTCGTCATCGACTATTTTCAAATGTTATTTTGCTCCGTTTGCTTGCTGATTCCTTTTGCTAGTTGATTCTCTTGCCATAACTAATTTGTCGCATTTCAGATGTATTCGAGATCAGACGCCGGCATCCCTTCTGCTACTACGACGCCAAATCTCTAAGTTATAATTTGAGCTCCCCGAATATAGAGTGTCAACAAAAAATGATAATAGAATCTTCAGGGCGACGGGATCGATCAGCTGGACGCCCGAACGACCGTCGTCACGACAACGACAACGACGCCATCGAGCCATCAAGCCTGACCGATCGCCTGGAGACAGACCGATCGCATGGAGACAGGGAGGGGGGAATGAGTGGGCGCTCGAACGAGTTCGGCGCACGAACCAGTTCGGATTGGGATAAGTTTCAGAAACAGATCAAGTTCTGAAGCATCACTCTGGGGTGGTGGACGGTGTTTGTCCCATCTTATAATTTGTATTTCCTTTTACTTCCTTTTAACTTATCCATCACTGGCGTTACATCTAAGCACCGATTCTCAGCTAAAATGTACTTTACAGTTCCGCTCTCTGTTCGACATGCTGCAGAAATGCGAGGACGTCCACCAACAGACCGCCGCCATGATCGACGACATCAAATGCGAACAAGCCAGCCTGATCGTCAAGGGGAACGCACTCGAGGCGACCATCAACATCCTGCTCAATAATAATGGAACCCTGTCAGACGCAGTGGAGGGACACAAGGTACCTAATCGGCCTCTTTAGTACACGGAACTTAGTATGTAGGTCTGACAAGCTGAACAAAGCAGGTTTTGCAATCCAATATAATCCTTGCAGGTCAACCATGTCAACCTCGTGAATCGCCTGAACGAGGTGCAGAGGGGCATGGACAGACTCCACAGGGAGATGACGTCCAATGAAGCAGCTTTTCTTCCCGATCCCGCACCCACACCTCTCACGGCTGCGAATGTCCCCATCCACCCTGCTTTGATCCCTGCCTGGACCCCCAACAACCCGCCCAGAGCCATCGCGCCATCCGAGGCGTCGAATGAATCCACCGCCCCTGTCCCTGTCACCACTTCGACGCCACAGGCTGGCGACATACAAGTCATTCCATTGGGCATGCAGGTATGTATATCTGACACCAACCAGCCATCTGTCCATAACCTTATGCAGAGACGCGGCAACTACGCCAGAAGAGGGGGTTGGTACACCAGGTCCGGAAAGCCTAGGGCCAATCGAGGTCAGTTATCGGTTTCTCGGAAATATGACTGTTACGTAAGTCTCCGCCACCCCGTTTCGTAATCACCATGCCACTGAAATAATATCGTTCCATCAGGACCCCAACCCAACCTGCAGTGCAAGATCTGCTTCGCTCGCGGCTGGAGGGTGAGCAACCCGGTTCGATGCCTGGCAACCGACTGTCAAGAGGTCATCGGCTGCCTGAGGTGAGACATTGGCAGTACAATAGATTGCCGTCGATGCATATAGTAACATTAATTTCATAGATGCGTCGAGCACATCATGAGATCGACCCAACGCCATGAATGTCCCATCTGCCACGCGGACTGGTTCGACGCCCCTATCGTCGGAAGATTGGACGAGTAGGAGACGTCTTATGACGACTAGGAGACCCCGTCGCCCGATGCATCGATCGGACGTCCAATGCAACCACTCTTTTTCCCATGTCCCATCACTCATTTTTGTGCCCATTTCCATCCTGTCCAATATGTATGTAGATCTTTGAAATAATTGCTTTTTGCTTAATTATGTTATGCATGTGTTCTCCTGCATGGTAATAAAAGAAGCAACTAATAGAGTTTCCATTGTATGCATATGAACGATCAGATATAAAAAATAGCAAAAATAAACAAAATAAAAAAAATCCTGACCCACCGAAAAATTGTTGACGCCCGAAAAAAATCAAAAATGCCATTTGGTCCCACACGGAAAACCCTGACGCGCACTCGGCGCGCCAGTTGTTTACATCTTTCGTCATATCAATCGACGAGAGGTGGATTTCAGCTGTTTTAATGATTATCTCATATTTCTTTTGTGAATTTTGGTGTTTAATGATCTCAAAGCAATTCAGGATATGTTCCTCAACAAGGAATGGTCCACCAATCATCCCCGCCCACGTCGCGTTCCTAACGATCATGATCATCGACGTCCAATGTCCGACACACAGGAACCACCCGTCGTAAGTTCTTATTTAACTCCGCAATGTTGAATGACCACTAAATGCTGCTTTTAGACTGAATCAGCGAGACGAGCCGCTGCACGTCTCGATGCTCAGAGATTCACCTCAATGCCTAAGAACGTGAGTTGGTCATGACCGTTTCCTAACTGTCCAGACGTCATTTATTCAACAATGAAAGCGATGTATTATGCAGACCAGGCTCCTGGACTGTCTCCCGACGGCAGAAGACTTCGCGAGGATTTAGAATCGATGGGCAACGTATATACAATAATTTCTCGCCTGTTATGAACTGGTCTTTACACAGAAGTCGATGCTGGGTCCCAACTGGAAGGATTGGGAACCGCCGAGGCCAAATGAAGACGGAGAAGGAGTGTCCAACGACGGCAATTCCGGACCGAGCGACGACGGCACATCAATCGCCGTTGTCGCTCCAACCACTGACGTAAGTCTATCTAGCCATTTCCCCCCATTAATTATGTAAACCGGCTCACAACTGACGGACTGAATCACTGCAGGGGCCATCCATGGTTGTCACTGACACTACCACCACCACAACCACGCGAACCACTAGCTCTGTGATGACACAGACCATAGACACGGTCTCGCTATCGCAGTTGGAGGGGACGAGATTATTAAATAATTATGCTGTAATGTCGGTATGATTAACCGGACGTGCATTACAGGGACGTCTAATGGGTGCACTGGATGTCGAGAGAACAGCCCAGGCCCAGACGAACTCATACATCACCCGCAGAGTCGACTCTTCCTTCGGATCGATCGACGACCTCGAGAGAAGAGCAATCGTGAGTACATTCGCCATTCATTTTAAGATCGAGAACCGACGACTGCAAGACAGGTGCAGGGATCTCTATCAGAAGATGGAGTCGATGGAGCTGTCGACGAGGAACATGGAGAGACGTTTCGAATTCACGACGACTCAGCTCAATCGAAGGATCAGAGTATTGGAAGTAAGATTTTACATTAATATCATACTAGACATTGGCGGTTAACTTTTTCATAAACGCCTACTTGTAGGGACCAACGACCCCCGAATCGCCCCCTCGACGCAACGAGGGAATTGACTGGAGTTCCTTCACGGGGCCTACCAGACAAGACGCCCCACCCCCTCCGACTTCCATCCCTCCACCAATGAGAACCACATTCGGAACCGGAACCCCGACAGTGCTCCCGACATTCACACCCATGTCTGCCTTCCGCTCGTCCTCTTCATCAGAGGTGAGAATGAAATAGCATTAGTGTGAGAGCCATATATACGCATATGACTGATTACTGATTAGAACATATATAATCACTGACTAATCACAGGTCGTCAGAACCAGCAGCGCGACCAGAACCGTGCGTGATCGATCGGTCATGGAGGAGCTGCCCACAGGGACCCCTCACCTTGGTCCGTGCATCTATCGGTGCGTGGTAGACATCAAGTCGGACGACGAAGCGGAGCTGCCAGAAGGTGGGAGTTTTTCCGGTTTGCAATGAATACGATGTTATACTCACCGTTCCAGGCGAAGACGATCCCGACGTCAAATGCGCAATCTGCAGAAAGGTTGGAAGGGCTGTCATTAACCCCCAGAAGTGCATCAATGACCACCTCGTTAGATGCATGAAGTAAGTTTGGCTAGGATACACGGACAAATAATACCAGTATTATTTGTATTGGGTTGAGGAATAAGTAACGCTCGTTTTTACTCTCTGACTTTAGAACCCTCGTGCTCGCTCTTTTGTTGTTGCCGTCTGCCACCCTATTTACACTGGAGAGAGGGCCCCTCGGGCATTCCACACATGTTTTCGATTCAGTTCTCCCTAGTCTCCCAGGCGAGAATGCCGCACAATTTCGTCCCCGACCGAATTCACATTCGGAACGTGATGCTCTTTCTCTTTCTATCTGGCTTGAAACCGCCCGCCATTCATGAACAACTGGAGCAGGTTTACTCCACACATACCCCGCATGTCACCACCGTGAGAAAGTGGGTAGTCAAATTCGAGAAACACGACTTTTCCCTCGAAGATGAAGACCGACCCGGTCGCCCCATGGAGTTGGACCTCGATCGATTGCGTTCTGAGGTGGAGGCTGACCCGTATCTCACTACGCGCGATCTTGCTGACTTCCTTGGGGTCGACCAAAAAACTGCCGTGAATGGACTTCACGCGATTGGAAAGAAGTGGAAACTCGGGAGATGGATCCCCCATGACCTGACCGACTATGACAAGGATCGCCGAGTGGACATGGCTTCAACTCTTCTCACTCTGCATCGCCGGTTTGATTGGCTGGACAATGTCATCACAGGTGATGAAAAGTGGGTGCTCTGCGACAACCATGAGCGCATGAGACAGTGGGTCGGAGAGGACCAAAAGCCAGCAGATGTCCCCAAACCCGATTTGCACCCCAAAAAAGTGATGTTGTGCATCTGGTGGTCAGTGCGGGGAGTGGAGTTCTGGGAACTCCTACCCAAGGGGACGACTATCACGGCAGAGGTCTACACTCTTCAGCTACGGAAGCTGAGACTGGCTGTCGAACAAACACGCGGGAAGGACGCTCGAATCTACTTTCAGCACGACAACGCCCGCCCGCATGTCGCAAGAAAGACCAAGGCTGAGCTGGCGGGCTATGGCTGGACTGTCCTCCCCCACCCTCCCTACTCACCCGACCTTGCCCCCTCCGATTACCACCTCTTCTCAGACCTCCAGCGTTTCCTCAAGGGACAGAGCTTCAAAGACCGAGCCACTATCCAGACCGTACTGACCAACTATTTCAAGAACCAGCCCCAGTCCTTCTATCACGAGGGCATCCACAAGCTGCCTGGTAGATGGCAGAAGGTCATCGATGCGCATGGAGAATATTTTTAGATTCTATCGTGCTTTGTAAAGTTTTTATGATAAAGTGAAAAAAATTCAAAAACGAGCGTTACTTATTCCTCAACCCGATAATTATGCCTCTAAATGTACTTATACGTTTTTTAAAGAATAGTTTGCAGTAGTTATCACAATGCTGTCGCGTGTATTTTGTAAATGGGTCGTTCTATTACAGAAGGTGCCTCCATTCTCTCCCCCCATCACGAACAAGAGACGATCACCCTTATATCAGAGAAGTGTTTCAAATAATACTTTTTTTAAATATGTATTTGAGAAAACTCTGAACCAATATAGTGTTTCTCGGCATTTATTTTTCGATTCGTTCTTGAAACATGACCAGTCAGGCGTCATATCATTCACGGCTAGACATAGTTTGATTCGATAGTGTTAACGAAATAAAGGTGAAAAATTAGGTTCAACTATTGAAGACTGGATTCGTTTAAACATAATGATTCCAGTTATGACTTCATAAACCTTGATTAAGTCCTCTATTTCTAAAACTAGGGGAATTATTATATTATATATTCAGAACGAATCTGGTCGTCTATAGTATAGCTAAACATTAAATTGCTCGATACTTTGTGGAACACTCTCCAGGTAATCGTGCGCATGTGGAAATGCGAGCCACAGTCGAATTATAACTACTACTGCTGCACTATGTTCTCAGGTTTTATGTTTATTTTCCATTTATATTCGAACGAATTATTTTTCAAATTCACTTATTTTTGCTAACTTGTATTTTTTTAAATTTTATTTTTTACTAGTGATAAACGATATAGCCGCGCTAACCTTTTGCTGTCATTAGGGAATCTTCTTTTACCCGGAAACAAGGGCAATTCAGGAGTTGCCGTTCTCGGTGTTTCGGCAACAACCATCCTGAACTTTTGCATTATTTTTAAAATTGAAAGTTCTTTACTCAGTGTCAGATCCATCTTCCTCAATAGTGGCTCCTTCCTCTCCCTCTCCCGGGTATCTTAGAATGGGCACGGAAATAAAATTCAAAAACGAGCGTTACTTATTCCTCAACCCGATATATACCACGTTCAGATAATGAATCACCGAGCGCCAGAACACGGTCGCGTGGTTCCAACTCAGTCCGTGGGGAAACTCTGAACAGTTCGTCGTCATATCGATCTGTAAACGAGGTAAGGACGAATTTGGTCGCTGTAATGCTACCGATTTGTAAAATGGTACTTCACAGAGGAGCAATGCACTTGCACTTACCACGAGAACTATTGTTCGTCGTACCAGGTGGGATCCAATCACGTTGGTGGGCGGCAGAATCTACATTCCGGTTAGTAAACTACCCAGATCCGGATAAGAAATAACGACCGAACATTCGCAGATAGAGAGACAAATGCCTTCCCATCGCGAAAACAGCAACAGCTATTCGGATCCTATTATGATGACGAGAGTGAGTTTAGCTGTCATTTACTTACAATAGTACAGCGCATATATTTAAATAAAGCTTCATTTACAGCCCACATCTGTCGCAACCCCCATGACATCCGTGCAGTCGACAGTCGATGACGAAATCATTGTCATGGACCACGCGGGAGGTATGTCCCCACCCTCTTTTCATACCTCTACCATACCCCACTCAGACGCCAAATACGTACCGACTAATAAGCACGGTGACTGTATTGTCTGCATGAGAGACGGGACCAGGGACCCTGTGGGATGCATACACTGCAAACAGTGCGTCGGTTGCAGAAGGTTGGTTAATGGATCAATATCTTTCCTACTATTGACGCCTTGCAGATGTGCTATTCGATGGTTCAAGACCAAGAAAAAGGTACATCCTCAGTTAGTATTGTGTACGGATGGGTGCTCATTGCAGAAGCCATCTTGTCCGCTCTGTAGGAAGAGGTGGACCGGAATATACCCCCACGTCGACAAAATGGAATATATGTGATTAGGTGAGACGGTTATTTATATCATGTTCCACAGAGATCTTTACTATATATATCCGTATGGTAGCCGTTTCAATAGTAACTTTCAGATGAGGCGTCATCGAGCAACGCCAGATGGAACGACGACGCCAGACCACTGCAAGAAGAAAATCAGACGACGACTAAAGGTACATCCCCCCCACTCCCACAAACGTCCAATCGATGTCTAGAAAAAGGGTTACGTATACCTTTCCAGCGTGATCAAATTAGGGTTCAATTTTAGTAATAGGATGGGAAAAAGTAATAATGTATTTCACTAGCGAAAAAAATTGGGTATATTTTTTACCGCCGACTGCGAAAAAAAATAGCTCACATTTTTCGCATAGAAAAAAAATACAAGTTTTTTTTTTCATGCGAAAAAAAAGTAGCCTATTTTTACCGCAAAGAGCGGCAAAAGTAGGCCAATTTGTGACCGCCCGAAAAATATATATACTATTTCTTCACGCGAAAAAAATATACCCTATTTTTGCAGTACGTGACCCCCTAAACTTGAGCGAAAAAAATACCCCTCACCGAAAAACAATGTTTTAACGTTTTTCAGACGTTTTCACAATGTTTTTACGTTTTTCACATATTTCACAGTGTTTTTCGATAGACCACATCGAAAAACAGTGTGTTTCGATAGACCCTATCGAAACACACTGTAAAAAAAAATACCCCTATCGTTTCACATGTGTGTTCTTGTAAGTGTTATCTTTTCCCGTCGTAATAAAATGCTCGGTATCATTTCTCATGTGTGTTTCAGCAGGCAGTGCATTTATATATGGGCTATCATAATACAATGTAAAGACATATGGCCTATCGAATGCTGTAACAACATGCTCTGAAATCGCGATTTTTTTCTTGATTTGGGTCAACCATCGGATCTTTATGTCTACCGCGACATACTTCCCCACGGGAAGTGGATCATTATTAGAACCATGGATGGAAAGTCCTGAGCCGATTGAAGCCTCCAGATATCTAGAATAAAAACTTTTTAAAAATTTTTTTAATACCAATAAGCTTACTGAAAGTAACTGAGAGTGTTTCCATTGAGATCGATGAACATTGGAGGAGTTTGATTTTTCAATCTTCGAATGACGGATCGAGTTTGTTCTGAATTAAAAAAAAAATCATTGTCAATTGAAATTTCATAAATTTGTCTTTGAAAATAATAACAACTCACTAATGGATATGTCCCTCCAGAAACTTCTTCACGATCCATCAGGTTTGCACTTATTCTTGGAAGAAGATGCAGAATGGGTACAAACTTGCGGAATACATACTGCGAATATAGCACCATTCCATTCACCATCATTCCTTACGCATACTCACCACAGCAAGTTGTTTGCTCATTTTATCCAATTCGTAGTCATTGAAGACATCAGAGACGAACATGCCACCTCTAATGTTCTGGCAATTCAGAGACTTCTTTCCAATCCTTATTAGTAGAGTTTCATTCAAGCGAGAACTCTTTAAAAAAAAATAGTAACAAATTTCATTTTCTAATATCTCATACCAATAATGAAGTAGGAATGTCTTCCAGAACGATGTATTTTCGACCAGACTTCAATCCATTACTGATGTATTCCTTCTTCTTCAACTGAGAACTGAACTGAAAACTAATTTCATATTTTTCATATCAATGTGGATTTCATTGTGGAGATGAACGCCTCGGAGAGTCCTTGCGTGAACGGAATATTCCATCGGAAGAGTAGCTGAACGATGTAGATGCACTAGTGTAGTACAGGTTTTAAGTACAGGTTCGCTCTGATTTAAAAAAAAAACTCATGCTCTGTTAAGACCCGTGCCCAAAAAACAACTTCTAAATTGTTTCTCCTTCTCAAAGCACTGCCTTACAACTGTCCCTCTATTCTCATTCGTAGTTACAAAGCCTACATTCTCCCTTTGCTCGAATTCGCCTCCCCCTTCTGGAACCCACACTACTTTAAGGACAAATCCACACTAGAAAAGGTCCAGCATACATTCACTCGTCAAGTATTCTACCGTTGTTTCCCCTCCTCTACCCTCCCTTCCTACCAAGACCGCCTTAAAGCCCTCGAACTGCGCGCACTTACTGATAGGAGAATCATACCTGATCTCTGTATGACACATAATGATTGGTTCCTCTATTATTCCCCGTATCACCACTACACATGCTACTCAAAGTTATTTTCAAGGATCTTCTGTGTGCTCGAATTCCATTCGTTCAAAAACTCTTCAACTCGAACTTAGCAGAATGTGCACGGGGAGAGATTCATCTTTCTTCAGACTTCTGTGGTATGTTGCAGTCACGCTAGTTCACATCACAGTTCACAGTTCACACATCACACTTTAGATTTCGATTGTGACACGGTAGACTGCATTCTGAACTACACGTACACTGGAGTTCTAACTATCTCGGAAGAAAACGTTCAGAATATAATTATGGGAGCTATCTATCTTCAGATTGTAAGTTGCATCATCACTTCATATTCCGTGAAACATATTACGGATGACTATGAATGGGTCATGTTTTCAGGAATCAATACTGAACGAATGCTTTTGGTTTGTGAGAAAGCGAATTGGAAAGGACAATGTCCTTCCCCTTCTCCTCTTTTTCAGATCGATAAACTACAATGGTATGGATGATTTTATCTTCAGATTTATCGATGTGAGTAACCAATATCGGATAGATATAATGTATTCGTTTGAGATGCACTTCGTCCCACTGTCCCTGAACCCCGCTTTTCTCGATTTGTCAATTGATGTACTGCTTTACTTGCTGCTTTACTCCAGAGAGATTCGCTCAATGTCACAAATGAGAAGCAGGTTGACATCCACTGTATATATTCCGATGATAATGTGATGACCAGGGCTGGGATTTTCTTTTTCTTTTTTTTCTTTTTTCTGGTTTTTTTTAGCACAGAAAATGTTCTGCCAGAAAAAGAAAAAGTTCAAGAAAAAAAAAGAAAAAAGAAAATTTTTATTATAGTATTTTCGAGGGAAAACACAAATTTCATGTTTAAATTATCTTGTTTCTCTTTAATTGCGGATTCGTAGGCCTGTATTCGTCACATTTGTGCACATAATGACCGTATGTGATACCCATTTTGGGAATTTTTCGTCAAAATTTTGGATTTGACGGAAAGTTTTGACTGAATTATTTCTGATTTCTGAATTTACAATGCTACACTTCGAAAATATTTTCTTCCTTACAATAAATTAGAATTATTTTCGATAAAGTAAACAAAACTTTGACGCATATTTCCTGCTCAAAAATTAGCGGAAAAAATTGTCAAAACTTTCAAAAGTTTGACGTAAAATTACCAGAAAGGGTGAGTTCCGGTCATTTTTAGTATAGTATGCATGTATTTGGAGCCTCATAGCATCAGTAAAAAAAGAGGCACGTTTCTGAAAGGATGGGTACAGTAAAAACACTGATAAAATATATTTTGAGCAATTTTTGAAGAATTTTCTTTTATTTTCTTTTTTTTCTGCTTTTGAAAAAAGAAAATTTTCTTTTTCTGTAAAAAGAAAATTATAATTTTCTTTCCCAGCCCTGGTGATGACATATACATCTTCATAGGCATTCGACGTAATACAACGTTTGCGTGGAGATGATGCAGAAAAGAGGAAAAGGCATGCGGCCAGGTCAGTCAGTCTTCATGTTCGCAGTGGCTTTATGGCGAAGCTTAACAGAGACATTCTTGATTAGATATCAATATTCTTTCTCTAAGACTGTTGAAATACGTCCGTTGGCACGTTCTCTCCGATGAGGAAATCGTGGAGCAATCGGAATGGGCTATGAAAAACCATGGTTGCTGGGTTCGCCATAATCTCGCTAAAGTACGGAACTATGTTAAAACGTGCACTTTTAGATTGAGAGACAATGTTTTTTTTGCAGGGCTTCGGAGTAATTGGAGGGAACACGGGGATAGATGAAGGAGATTTGTTCATGTATACTAAGAGAGTTTGCTATGACATCCATCGACTCATCTTCTGCATTGGTTATCTATATTAATAGAAAACGTTTCACAATTCTTCACAATTTTAGGGAAACGAAAATCAAATAATGGTCGTCAAGAGTTATTTATGGAGCTATACGATCCAACACCGACATATGGCTCAGTCTGTTCAATGTTTTCTGAATTTAGAGAAATCTTAAAGAAGTGGTAACACGACCATCTTGATTGATAAGTTCTCGACTTGCGATAGTGGGTAGCTACTACCCAATCACACTTTCGAAACTCAAATGTCTTCAATTTTTGTGTTAACCGAGCAATGAGCAATTCGCTATGTGTCAAGCGGGTCTGATCGCTCTAGCACTAATCCGAGAGGGAAAGAGAGGAGATAATGGAGAGAGCACGCATCTCGGCAGTGTGACGGGATTGTTTCTCCCTTTCTTTAAGGTCGCACTAAGACTGCGACAAGTATTCCACTGTGGATCAGAATGCACATACAGTTTAAAAAGACAAAAATAATGTCCATTTCAGAGAGTCAGAGCCGAGTAATTTACAGTCGGAGATTTTGACACATTAGTCGTCGCTGATCACAGAGTATTGTTTTAGAAGAGAAATCATGACCTAAATAATTTTCAGATTTACTTTCTTGGTGGCTCAGACCATACTGCCGAATTCTTTAATTGCCTCGATACAACTACAAATGTGTGGTCAACGGTTGTTAGTCTACAATTTTGAAAAAAAAAACACAATTAGTTTTTGAATATTTTCCAGTTACGTCACTGGGAGTGTTGACCAAGATAATGTTGCTCTCCGCTGCACTTGGTCATTCGATCCGTCATCTCAAGGTATATTGTTGAACAGTGAACTACTTTCGCATGACGATGTTTCAGTGTGGTCAGAAGGGGAGTGTATGACACATGTGCGAATATATCCTGCAAATTGCGTTGTCGATGGAACATTACGGTTTGTTGATTTCAACTGATATTTATTAGGTAGAACATTCGATTTTATAAAGTGCTTTTTCTATGTAGTCATCGGCGGATTCGATGATCAACAAATAAGGGCAGATGGGGAGTGCTTCGATACCTTGCGGTAAGTGAGAGGAAGGGTGGGCGCGCATATATGGGGCACTATGTTCATTCAGCTGGTGTTCCATACCCCCGATGAATCACGAAAGATGGGCTGCTGGTGCTGCTGTCCTTAATGGGAATATTTATATTGCTGGAGGATGGTGAGAATATGACGATTAGTCGATATTAAAGTACCTCTCCCACCGAGAACGGACCCCTCGTTTATCACATTTTCGAAAGCATCACGGCGCCACTAAGATGTTATCGTCAGTGAAAATTGCCGGGATCACTTTATTGGCTGGGAAATTAAGTTTAGAAATGTCATCAAAACTTTATGATTTTTTGTTGTTGATGATTTTCTGTACCAAAGTGCTGATTATTTGGTGATAAGACAAGTCGCGCGAGCAACTTCGAATTAGGACATCTCGCACGGCGGAGCAGAGCGCGCTCATGACTTTGACAGCCCTTCTCTTTTGATTAAATAATTTTATACTAATTTGTATTTATTAATTATTGCTCAAATTGAACAGAAGAAGCCGAAAATGCAATCAACACATCTAGAAAATATATTTTAAGAGTTTTTGTGCGAAATGTCCTAATTCGGAAAGTCTCAGTTCGAAGTTGCTCGTGCGACCTGTCTTATCACCGATTATTTTAGTGGCAATTATAAGATAATTGTTTGTACCGAAAGGATATGTATTACACGCATCATCTTTTGAAAATCTCAAGTTTGCACAATTTTGCAAAAGTTTGACAAATGTTCTTAGCTGCATTTCCGGCCGGAAAGAGTTTCCGGTCTTAGTGGCCTTAGTGTTCCAGGGTATTAGTGTTTTTTTTGTCTGTTTGAATGATTAAAACTTAGTGGCGCCATGATGCTTCTGATATTTCTAAAAAAAACGGAAAGTCATTTTGGGTGGGAGAGGTACTTTATTTTTTTCACAAAATCATTCCAGCTCCTTTTCTTCGACATGCCTCAGCGAGGTTGAGAGATACAATTTGAAAACAAAAACATGGACAATCATCAAGAGCATGAGCACAAAAAGGTATTAACCATCAAATTTAACAGAATAGCCCAAATTTAGAATGTTCCCTACACTTTCTGTATCCTGCGGAAAACTATTCGTGAGCGGAGGATACGATAGTGTAAACGACTGGAAAAAATGCAAATATCTCATGTCAGTAGAGATTTACCATCCCGAGACTGATGAATGGGAAAACAGAGAACTTCAATCGGAGTAAGTTATATTTATTACACCGGTTAAAGAAGGGGTGGCAAAAATATCTCGCTTGATGAGTTCTATAGGGGACACGGAGGAGTCCGAGACGAGTCAGCGTTGCTTGCTAAACAGCGCAACTCTGCCTAACTGTGTATAAACCACAGTACATATTCAAAATCAGGGTGACGCGCAGCATAAAAGCGTACTAATATCATAGGAACGGCAAATCCATACTATCCATACTATATAATAAAGCGCAAACGTCTGTGTGTTGGTTGGTTGGTTGGTTGGTTGGTCCGTTTGTCCGGTCTGGACGTCCCGTCCATTTTTGGAAAAAAATAGGCCTATTTTTCGTGATTTCGTCATAAATTAAAATCTATAAGCTTATGAAATTTCGGGGAAAAGGGAGGGGGAGTGGGGAGTGAGTAGTGGAAAGAAAGAGAGAGGGGGAGACAGACGACGCGCGACGCACCGAACACCGCCAGAGGTGGGGGATCCGATACCCGATCACATTTGCAAATATTCCTTAAAATATTCCTTTGAAATGAGCAATGAGCAATCGGTTGTGTGCCAAGTAGGCCTAATCGCTCAGGCACAAATCCGAGAAGGTGAAATAGAGGGGATAATGCAGAGAGTGTGGATGCAAATCGACGAGTGCATATCGGCTCTGCGATTTGCATGCTCGTTCGTGTTTCCCTTTCTTTCATTCATTCATTCATTCATTCATTTATTCCGTTGCTTTTGGTAATGTACAAGAGATTATCGAGAAGAGTGCAAGAAACGGAGGTCCGTCGATGGTGTCGAATCGGTTTTTTGCCGGGCAGCAAGGGTTGGGTAGGGGGAGGGTGAGGGGAGGGGGGTGAAGAAAGATTAAAGATCAAGCCAGTTACCAATAATTGAGTTGGGGTAGAATGAGGGGGGTTGAGAACGAATATAGTTACGAAAAACGTTGTGAGAAGTATTAACAATTTCGGGTGGGAGGGAATTCCAGATTGAAATGGTTCTAGAGGCAAGGGTGGAAGAAGAGTTATGCGGAATAAAAGGCAAAGAGATACGAAAATTGTGACAATTACGAAGAGTGCGAGTAAGAGGAGTACAAGTAAACAGAGAGGAAACATCCATAGAATACCGGTTATTAACAATTGACTGGAGAAAAGTGATATCCATAATAAATCTACGGCGTTCTAAAGTAGACAAATTCAAATCGCGAAGTCTGGATTTATAAGAAACAGGCGGAAGAGAACAGCGATAATAAAGTCTACGTGTAAAATCTCGTTGAACTCTTTCAAGTTCTCTAGTCATATCTACACTGTGCACTGGGTTCCAGATAATAGAGCAATATTCTATATTAGGCAGGATGAACGATTTCGTAGTAAACGATTTCAGATACAGATCGGGACAGTTACTACGAAAGGATTTAAATAAGAGGTTTGCTTTAGAACGAGCAGTAGAGATAATTTTAGAGATATGGAAAGAGAAAGAAAGGGATGGGGAAAAATGCACACCTAGATCCTTGATGATACATTTACTTGGTTCAGTAAGGACAACATCATTGATCGTAAAACGCCTACGGGGATTATGGAGACCATAATGCATAATATGACATTTAGTCTCAGAAATTCCTAAATTCCACTGAGAGGACCAATCAGCAACAGTGTCTAGAGCAGATTGTAAATGATCGGAATGAAGTGGGGCTTCAGCAAATAATTTGAGGTCATCGGCATATACAGAGTAATAGATAGACTTGTGGAATTGAGAGCAAAGATCATTAATGAAAAGGATGAAGAGAAGGGGACCGATACAGCTGCCTTGAGGCACGCCTGATCTAACTGATGAAGGGGGAGAGAAAGACGAGTCAATAAAAACGGATTGAGTTCTATTGGACAGGTAAGAATGGATCCAAGAGACAAGATGATCAGATAGCCCTAGATTAGACAATTTATGCAGAAGTAATCTGTGATCAATGGAATCAAAAGCTTTGCGGAAATCTATGTAAACAGTGTCGAAAGGAGAGCCTTTCTTAAATATACGAAGGTAATGAGAGTAAGTCTCCGCAAGATTGGTGGAGGTAGATCGACAATTACGAAAACCGGTCTGATGGGGATCAAAAAGATTGTTTTGGTCAAGAAATGTGGTAATTTTGTCAATGAGTATTTTCTCAAGGACTTTACAAACAGAAGACGTGAGAGAAATTGGACGAAAATCAGAGATAGAGTTACTCGATTTCTTTGGAATTGGTTTAACAAGTGCGTGTTTCCAGAGAGAGGGGACTTGACATGTGAGGAGAGACTTATTGAAAATAATAAGGAGAGGAGAGATAATGGATTCTCGACATTTAGTGAGGACTATACTCGGGATATGATCAGGAGAAACGTTAACCTTAGGAGCAAGTTTGCTTAGAGCGTAGATAATATCTAAGTGTGAAACAAACGGGACGTCAAAAATAATAGAGGGACAAGGCTGAGGGAGTGGGGAAGACTGAGGATGAGTGAAGACTGAACAAAAGAATCGATCGAAAGCAATACATTTTAAATTATTTGTCAACAATAGGGTTCCGTCAGAATCAATTATACCAGATGGTGTGGTTTTGGGAGCGGTGAGTTTACTATTACAATATTTGTAGAAGAGCTTAGGATTAGAAGAATTTACAATACGATTTTCGAGAGTACAGTGGAAACGGTTAAGGGCAGTGTTAAATCTATCTGTCATTTTAGAAGAGGCATAGCTATTTGGGGCGATGCGGGTTAAGTTTTTACTCTTACTGTAAAGGATCTTGAGGGATTTAGGGTATCTAGAGAAAGGGGAGGGTTTTGAAAGAGGGACAAAGGAATCGAGAATATTACTGATAAAGGAAACGAAATATTCATAAGCTTGATGAACGTCTAATCCACTTAATGCAAGGGTCCAATCATGGGTGAAAATTACTGAGTTAATTGAGTTCCAATCAGCAAATTTATAAAGACGAGATGGGACATACTGTTTGGGTGGAGGAAGGGGGATGTAGAGATTAAAAATCACAGAAAGATGGTCGCTAAGTGGTGTGGAAGGAGATACATTACGAATTACATCCTTATTACTAAAGACAAGATCAAGATAATTGTGTAGTCTAGATGGAAAAGTTACATATTGCGTAAAATGATTGTCGGAAATGAAATCGAGAAGATCACTGTGGACAGGAGAAGAGAGGGTTGTCCAATCAATACTTGGAAAATTGAAATCTCCAAGAATGACGCACGGGAATGCAGTGGAAATATGCGTTTCTAGATGAGAAAGGAGTGCAATAAGAGAGTTAGTGGGGGAGGTGGGAGAGCGATAAACAGTGACAATTCTTATTTTTCTAAATGGAAATGAGGAAGTGAAAGGCACGTTCAGATCTACTATACAGGATTCAATAAGAACGGAGGAAAAAGAGGAAATATGCACGGGACTAAGTGAGTTATGTACTAAACAGGCGACGCCACCACCTCTACCGTAATCCTCAGTCATAATACGATCACATCGAAAGGGGAAATACTCAGGGTATCCACAAACTAGAAATGAGTCGCTATCAGAAGGATTAAGCCAAGTCTCGGAAATGCAAATTACACGATAGAGAGAGCTAGAGAGGAGAAAGGAAAGCTGGGGCGACTTGCAACGAATCGAGCGCGCATTTGCATAGTAGATAGAGACTGGGGGATCGGGACTAGAGGGGTGCGCGTGCACTTTGCGACGGGGAGATGCAAATTGGGTTATCGATTGACTGACTGGTAGAGGGGAACGAGGGGAGAACATCTTACATCTTTAACATTTTTATTTCATTCTTGTATTACTAAAATTTTTTTAAAAAATTTTCCACTAAAGATTGACTAGATGACTCGTCAAATGCGCTAAAATATTCGGAACAGAAGTACTTTCGAAAGGTCAATTCCCTGAAACTGTTTGTTCTGGGCTATCGAGGGAGCCCCTATTTAGGGTAACGAATCACCACAATCTCCCCTATAGAACTCATCAAGTCGTGCCACCCCTCCTTAAACAACCTAGATACATAGATAGATCGGGCATGGCGATAGAATTCTAAATCTATAATTTAAGCCGAGTCGGTGATCAAATTTCAAAGTACACTAACAATAAGTGAATGGAGCTAGTATGTAAACATGGGTTTCTCTCCTTCTCTCCCCCTCTTTCCCATTTTTCTTCGCGGCGCACACTTCTCTTTCCGCCACTTTCCTGCCATTCCCTTCGAGATAGGTTGCACTGGGAGAGATACCAGAGACGGTAGGGAGAAGCGGACAAATGTCAGGTCACAAGGGCAGAGAATAGTAGATCGAGGGAGGATACCTCTCACATTATTATAGGTCCTGCTGCTCCACACTGTGTTTAGAGGCACAGAGAGTATGAAAGGGATATTCGTGATGGGATATTTTACATTCGGATTACTGATAATGATTTCTTTAAGTTATGGTTGACTAGCCGAGCTGCGCTCGCTAGGGGTACGCCGTAATTTTTTAGCCCCGGGGCAATTTTGGAGTACTAGCCGTATGGTAATTTTTCTGACACAGTGACCTCTGTGGAAAATTTCCTGTCAGAAAAATGAATACCCTGATGACTGTCAGAAAAATTACCACCCTTGTGACTGTCACTCATCCCCTCCACGGCTAGAGCTCCCATCGATTCCCAGGCAGAACGACGAAAATCGGCAGAATTCTGACAATTTCCAGTCTAAAACATAACCCCACTGGGTTTCACCGTTCCCACCCTTCCAATGCGCTCCCCGACCACTGTTCGACAGTCCCCAACCATGCAAAAACTCTGGCAAACACTTTGCCCCCGCCTGGCATCGAACCCGCGACCGTCCGATTGCTGGCCATGTCGAGCTCCCCTCGGATGTCACATTCCACTGCCCTGGATCGAGGGGAAACTGAGTTTATCGGGGGATGTAACACATGGCAGGGGCAACATTGAGCATCTGCTCTAGCAAAGTAACAGACCGAGAAAATGCATTCCTTTATAACAACCACGATCCCTACTTCGATTGAGAACGCAAATAAAGCCATTAACAGTTCAACAAATCGATAAATATTGATCGAAACAAAATTATCAAAAAATAAATTCAAAAGTGTGGTCTTACCGTAGCCGGGTGTCTGTTGACAAACCTCAAAATATGGTGTGTGGTGTGCCAAAACAAACAACAGCTCCGGCTCTCCGGCTAATGCTGTTTTTAGCAGGGGCTGAACCGACGTGACTCACTGACACTACCAATTACCAAGATGGTCACATCAATGATCAATTAGATTAAGACTCATTCCCAATCTAACTTGTATATTGTAATTAATACCTTGTTAACACCAATTTCAAACTATTTCTTAGTGTTTCTGTGAATAATTGTTGATCTGTGAGCTAACCATGTGAGTATGTCTTGTGATCTAATCTCTTTGGTTTTGTTGTTCATGTTTCAGTTATGATGTTCCGTTGTTACATTTATGATACAATGTGTCCCACGGCGTTTTGCTGGCAACGCGCCAAAACGAATTCCCGTCGAGACCTCACTCGTGCTCTCTCACTTTCGCGTGCTATCTCGCCATTGCCCTGACCGCTCTCTCTTCTCTCGCCCACCCCATCTAGAACGCCGTGGTCCCTTTGATCCTTCTATGTTGATTCCATGAGAGGGAAGTATCAGACACAGAAAGAGGTTTGGCATTTAGAGATGGAAGAAGCTAAATATCAGTTGGAATCGGTATCTTGTTATCTCGTATGAATCAATAGTTGAGTATCTTCTCTTCCTCCCTCGTTCTCTCAACTTCTCCATTCTACTCATGTCAGGAATTGGTCGGGAAGTATCCTGGCGGCCGTTTACGTCGAATACGACCCACTCACGACCTCCAAACCTGGGATGTCAACCCGGATCGCGCGCTTTCACTGTTGGTCGCCTGGTCTTCGGCTCAAGAGGGCCGAGAGTGTGTTCGCTCTATGTCCACGGATGGCGCAGGTGGTAGGGCGTCATTATAGCGCGCAGAGACCCCGTGGTTCGACTCCCCGCCGGTGCACGATGTTTGCAAAATTTTTTTCGGCTAGAAAAATAAAAATTTTGTCAATAAATAATATTTTTTATACCATAACTAACGGTTTACCAGTAGCGAGCGTCCGCTCGGCTAGTTCGCCCTAGATAACAATTTCCCTGTCTATCAATTTCCCTGTCGAGTTTGACGAAATCGCTTTTCAGGCGGTTGGCAACAATATAAGCCGGAGTGGCAAATACTAGCGCATGCAAGTATTAGGTGGGGAAAACATCGAGGAATCGATGGCTGCTTTGGTTGAGTCGATTACTCCAAAGGCGGTCGAGCAGCATCTGTTTCCGTGAGGTACTATCGGTCGAAAAAAGGAGTATTACGGAGAAATTCCGAGTTCGGTGACCGTGCTCGGATCTCCGCGCTGATTGGGCTCAATGCAGTTGACAGTAGTATAGAGGGACCCGAGACGGTTCGAGCACTGTTTTGGTTGAAGGGTTTTATTGAGTTTAAAGCTTGGTGTAGTGGTTACAAGATGGGGCTTCGGATCCGGTCCACGCGGGTTCAATGCCTCGTCAGTGCAAAAGTATTTGCAATAAATTTCGCTTACTTGGGTCCTGTCCGGGAGTGGTCGGAATGTATCCTGGTGCAAGTTGATGTCGAGGACGTCGAACCCGACCCACCAACGCCCCACAAACCCGGATCATCAACCCTGATCGCGTGCTTTCACTGTTGCTCACCCGGTTTTCGAGAGGGCCAATAGAGTGTTCGCTGGATATCGGTTTATGGCGCTAAGGTGCTTTATCTCCGGCGGTGAAAAAGTTGGGGATGTATCTCGACGAGTTGACATAGGTTTGTCAAGGTCCCGAGTCGATACCATCACTTTGAAGCGAGTTACCCACCGCGAAGTCGAGTGTCCAAACTTGACGTCATCTTTGCCCTACCCGACATCATCTGAGCCCCTCGCCAACTATTAGAGATCGACGCGCCTCGACGCGTAGAACAAAACCTATATTTTTACCGATTCTTACTAACAACCCATGCGTTTGCACTTGACCAGACGATTTTCATCCGAGAAATTGTTATCTAGGGCGAAATCCCACAATGGAAATAATGATGCAATTGAGTTCCCTCTGCATAAAAGATACACCAGCCCCTGAGAAGAGAAGTGATGAAGATAAAATATATGGTAAGAAGACAAGTTCGGAGGCACCTCCAAGGAGATCAACCGATAAATGGAGTCAAGGGTAGGGAGGAGGGAGGGAGACGAGGAGGGGCGGGGTATACGGTGGGTGGATGGAGATGATTCAGATACGAGGGAACATTGACTGCTCTTGCATACATCTCATCTGTGGCCAGTCTTTAGATTTCCAGAGATGCTTCTCAAACACGGAGGTATCTCTCTCCTCACTCGATTGATCTTTGATCTCTCTCCATTTAAGGTGCCTTCGTTCTCCATTATGCAATAGCCTACATCTCAGTGAGAATGCCTCTTCTCTATACTGAGATCGCAATTGGACAGTATACATCGTGTAATCACTATGAAGTATTCAATCACATGGCTCCCTTACTCACTGGTGAATATATAGATATCGGATGTGGGAATGGTTAGTAGAATTAATAACATTCACTCGAGTTTTTTTGGCAACTCAGGTTTACTTGTTCATCTCCTCAATCGATTGGGATATTCTGGATGCGGAGTTGATCTAAGAGAGAGGAAAACATGGAAGGGAATGTTCCCCCTTGGTGAATAGAAAGAAAGGAATGAGGAAGGAGGAGATTGAATTGAGATGAATTACTGGAGAGTACAATCGATCCTTCTTCTTCTCTGAATGGTCTACCAGAAGGAATCGATTTTCTGATAGGTAATCCTTCGGATGAACTCACTCCATGGATTCCACTCATGGCTGCTCGGTTTGATCACTCATCTCTATCTATGACTCCTTCCTTTCCAGTCTGTCTCTTCCTTTCTTCCTTCTTCCATGTTGTCCATTCGACTTCTACGGTAAACTCCCTCGAAAAGGAGGCGCCAGTCTCTATGAGGTCTGTTCATCCATCCCCATACCGTATCCCAATCCTACATAATAATGCTCAAATTTCAAGAGTTAATTTTGTACGCGAAAAGGATCAGCGAATGTCTGGGGTATACTGTAGAAATCGATAAACTTGCGATTCCTAGCACGAAAAGAGTGAGTGCAGATGAGTGAAAAATTATGATTGTGAGAGATGATGGAATATCTATCAGACGGCCCTCATATGTACTATTCCTTCTACTGGATTGAGAGATGATCTGGAGGATGAAGTCTATCGATTGTTGGACGAGAGCAAGAAGGGCCGAGTATTCACTGCGAGACCCAAGGAGGAAAAGGTGAGTGCGGTAGGCAATTTTGAACATCGTTTCATTTTTTTTAATCGAAATTTTCAATTTGATTGCAGGTTCGGAACTGTTCTTCGATGAACAAAGATGTGAGGGGAGCACTCATCGATCGAGTATTCAATCGATTGATGGAGGGAGAAGAGAAAGGGGATAAGTAAGTGGAAGATGAATGATGATAAAGATCAAAGATCACTCCAGATGGCGAAAGGGAAAGTCTCTTTCTCTCTCTGAAGTCGTCTCTCTTCTATCGATGGAAGAGAAGAAGATGATGAAGGAACAATGTGGAGGAGTCCAGACCTTCCTCAAGAATCAACATCAGATATTCAAGGTGGGTGGTCTCCATTCTTTCTCTTTCTACTTCATTCCCTTCAGGTGATATCAGGTGTAGTGTCTCTCCGCGATTGGAGAGTCTAGTCGATTGAGGAAATCTCCGTGTTTTTTCCATCTTAATCATCCCGATGGATGCGTTTTTTCGGATGTGGAGTGTTCATTCAATCACTCTCCCATAATGTGATCTACCCTTTACCATGATTGTTATTTCCGTTTGTGTGTTCTGTTAATAAATATGTACCGTGTCTTCCAGTCTTCATTTTACGAAATTATTTCTTTATTCTCTATGGGACTTAGCCAAATATTATAAATAATAAATAAAGGCGGGGTCGAATGGTACACGAAAGGAGAAAGAAGCAGGAGAGAGAAGCACGCGGAAGAGAAATACACGAAGTGAGGGATGAGATCGAGTGATGGAGAGGAGAGTGGGAGAGATACAAGTAGAAGAAGGAGGAGGGGGAGGGGGAGGGGGGAAGGGGTTAGATGCCGATTCCCGAGTCTGTCTGACCTCCCTTCGATTCCTTCTCTTCGTCATCGAATGACAATTTACGAGGATTACTCGCTGAAATCAATCAATCATTGTATGTGATGACATTCCATGATTGGACTCATCTTTAATCCCCAAAAACAACTATGATATTGAGTATTGCTGATGACATCGTTAATAGTGATGAGATGTAACTAACTGAGTATTTGATCGGGAGCGTAGATGACATCTCTATCCAGGGCAGATACTTTAGTCTGAGCACGATTGGCAGAGTACATTCCAATTACAGAACGAGTCATCGAATCATCAGAATTACGGGCTGAACAAGAGAGATTAGGGGGGGGGGAGCCTTATTCATCTCTGGTCTCTTCTCATCCATTCAATCTCCATGGATGGACTCACACTGAGATCCTCTGGCAGAGGAAGGAAGAGTGTATGAGTAGGGTCTCTCCTCTGATGAATCCACTCTATTCTTCCTCATTCTCACTGGAGTGAAATAGGCCGACTGATCGAATCCACCTTCTTAAAACACTACCATCATTCAACCCCTTTCTCTCTTCCTCTTCTCTCTCTTCTCACCTCTTGCATTCAATTCCATAATGGGTCCATCCTCACTCTCATTCTCATTACTCAATCCCAATCTGAATTGTAGTACATCCACTTGGGTCCGGAATGATTCCGAGAGGGCGAAAGACGTTCTCTCCTTACGACGAAGTTCCTCATTCTGTTGCACTAGTAATCTGCAATTAACTAATCATCATCTAATCCATATATAATATATATAATAATTATTATATATCCCCATCTTTGTGAATGTTGATCTTCATTTATTTTCGTCGATCCTACTAAAAATGAATGTGATATCTGCTCACTTTTCTCGCTCGTGTTTCTGATCCAATTGCAGTTTCAACTCGGTGATCTTATGCTTCATTTTGCTGATCTCGAGATCCTTCCCGGGAATTTCATCCACTCTGGAATTAAATGTATTGGCAGCCACTCGATCGTATGAAGTGTCTCCCACTTGTGAATGAGAATTGGAATGATGGCGATTTCTTTGTAGACTTGTGCTCTACTGGACGAGAAGAATGTAGAGACAGAGAGGGCATTGGAGGAATTGATGAAGGAGAAGAAGACCCTACAGAATGCACTCGCTACTGATCATGATACCAAAGTGCAGGTACTGTAGAGGGAGGAGATGAGAGGGGGGGATGGATCATGTATGGATTGATGATGATTGCAGACGCTATCGCAAGAGATCAGCTCGCTCAACACGGCTCTTCAGTTGAAATCATCGGAGATGAAGGAATTGAGACTGAAGAATCAGCATCTCACCATGAGGTTCTCTTTCATTTATTGATTGGCAAGGGGTTTATGTGGTGTATTCAGTGGCAATGTGAACACTTGGAATGCCATTATTCTATTCTTTATCATTTTTTATCCTTTCTTTCTTCCTCTCCCTCTCTCTTTATAACGAAGTGGTGCATCGTGACCGACATGCAATGGAGCATTGATTCCGTCAAATCTTTCGTGAGTTAGCATTTTCATTTCATGTATGAAATAGTGGTGAATGAATATCAATGCTTCAGGTCGAGGAGTTGGAAAAGTGCCTACTTCAAAGCCAGGTGGCTGGGATGCCGCCTTGCTATCTCGTCTGTCACTGGGATCTCGAAATGCCATTGACAAGGTTCCTCATCGGTGGACGTCAGCGTAGATCCGTTGTTGAGACAGTCAGAGATGACGGATTGGTTGAGGTATGTTTCTATTTGGTTTGTTTTATTGATGGTGTCAATGGTCGCAGATGCTGATGGTCCGTCATCGTCCGAGATTCGTCGTGGTCGTCCTATGTCGCCCTGGACTCCCAGATTCCAAGCCCATTGTCGTGAACGTATCTTTCGTGCTGATACAGTTCCCGTGCATTGCAATTTTTCGTTCAGATTGGATACGTCGTCCGACAGATCAAGGAGTTCTTCGGCTACCAGCCAGCAGTCATTTTCTCCGCCCCGACGGCCCATGTCGACGCACTCCATGGCGTCGTCGTGGATAATTGGGACAATGAAAGTCGTATCGTCAGAGCGGTCGGACAACCGCTCATTGCTATTCTCAATAAGCTCATTGAGTAGAGGGTTGCCCTGGAGACCCGGGCAATGAGGAGCCAGGTATGTCTCATGATCGAGTGTAATTCAGAGTTGATATATACTTTAAGTCGACTACGACGTCGGGTGTGGCAAGCGCTCGGAACGATAGTGAAGAGGGTGGGGTGAGCACCGCGGCATCGCCATCAGGCTCCGACCAGATGCTGGCACCATCTCGCGACGACCGATCGACGGTTTTGCTGTGCAACACTAGCTTAAGAGATGAATGGCATTCAGTACTTCATCACTTGACCGTGGCGGAGCAGTGAGAGATGATGTATCTGAGGAAGAAGAGGACGAGGAAGAGGAAGAGAGAGAGGAAGAGGAAGTGTAATATGACCATGACCATGATGGGTCCGTTGGAGGGGAAGCTGGAGAATACAGCGAGGAAGGCGATGAGTGATGAGTGTCCAGGGGTCAACAATTACTACGACATCTCGGGATCCTCGGCCGTGCACCAGCTCGAGAGAGGAGCACCTGAGCTCGATTCGTACGAAAACCGGGAGCTCTCGTCGATGGACAATCTCTGGAAAAGGTTTCCTACTAGGATCACAGTAGCGAGGGGGCGGAGCCTAACTTCCTACTAGGATCACAGTAGCGATTTCCTACTAGGATCACAGTAGAGTTTCCTAGTAGTTTCACAGTAGTGTGCGTGCGCACTTAGAGTGACGCCTCAAGCGCGCTTTGCGCTTTGCGTATTCCGAGTTTTTCATTATTTCGGCTTGCTCACTTTCATTCACACTATTTTTCTTGGAATTTCGTGTCTAGAATCTACAGCCGGTCTTATGCAGTATGGACGTATGGATCTACAGCCGGTCTTATGCAGTATCTCCTCTCCGTCCATCTCAATCTCCCAATAATCGATCGCCCTCTCCAATTAATAATGACGTGACACAATGGATTGCTCCTCAGGTACATTTATTCCCTTCCAAGCAACTAACTGACCAAATTCTAATTGAACATGATATAATCGTAAGCGAATATTTATGAATATAAACAATGAAAGCATGCATACTATTAATCATTTATAAAAACGAAACGATTTATTTACATAGCAAATGAAATTGTTATCTTATATTCTAAGGTGTCCGGAAAATTCGTTTGAAAATTATTCAATTTTTAAATTATAAAGTTCTTCTTTATTTCTGCCAGTAACAAGTTTTCCGGACACACTACTAACTTAATTTTAAAATACTCGGCGCTAATGTACTATTCGGATAAAAATTGCATTGTTTTTTTTTTTCATATTTGAAGTTTGAATTGAATAATAGATTAAATTAAACGTATTTTAAAAAAAATATAATTTTCCAGAATCGCACTATAGCGCCGAATATGGAAAGGTTAATCAAATAACATCAAAAATAAAGACTTTTAAGGCTGCTCACATTCCACGACTTCATCTTGTGAAAGAAGATATAATCGATGCATTGTCGAGTCTAAATAGTAGAGATCGAAGTGCGTTAGTTTCTTCATAAATACAATTATCGAGTGAAAATACCTCTGATTTTACGAGGATACACTTGTATAATTAGATACCTTCTAATTGAAACTGGATAACATGGGAGATTATCTGAATTTATCTGAAAAAAAGGGAATTATAATTATTAAAAATGTATGTATTGTAATTGTTTAAAAAATACAAAAAATTCCCAAATAAAAATTTCGGACTATCGTTTGAATTTAGCACTACTACTACTCCAGGTCATCAGTTGCTTGCTTCTCGAGTGGCAGAAGTTCAAGCTATCTTTGAGAGAGGCGAAAATAAGAAACTTAATAGCCATCTTAAAGTCAATCAAGATTTCTTTTGCAAGTACTGTCTAGGAAGAGTGGCGTCAACTACTTCACGGTGTTGCTCTACCAGGCTAGTCCTCTTAAATTGAATCACATGTAAAACTATGTTATTTTAGAGATTCGCATCTTTCTTCGAGATCGCGTATCGTGACTATCTGTAGCGCGAGTACGCTTTCCCAATTACAAGTGAACTTCCTGTGAGTAGAAATTATAACAATCCTTTTGAGGAAATTCTCACTTCAAACTGGGAAGAGTTGATAACTGTACATAAATCGAGTCATGATGCAATTGCGGGTCTTTCAAACGATAGAAAGGCCTTTCACGACACTGAATGGTAAGTATTCGATCCAGGATCACTGATAGTAGAAAATGAGAGCGTAGGTATTTACTCATTGCCAAATCAGGTTTCGCGATAACATGGAAGGAGCGACTCAATTTGCAAATAAGGAAATTATTGTCCAACTCAGTATCAATTTGGACTCCTTTCTATACAGTAAACATAATCGGTATGCATAAGAAAATATTGCACACATTTATAATAATTTCATACACTTCCCTAAAAAAATATTTAGCGGTTCTGCGACCCCGGTTCTGATAATGGTGATGGATCTCTCTACAAAATCAAGATCAAACTGCCGAAATATCGTATTATCGTCGCTAATGGGAGGAGTGGGAAAATTTGACAGTCTGATCTATTCCAAGATAGTGAAGAAAGTAAAAATGGAAACGGAGGATACTCAAATGTCGATTAATGGGTGGACAGTAAACATTCGCATTCTCTACAATTCTCTTGACTTTGAACTGGTGCGCAATTTGTATCATCATCGAGGATGGGCTGGCTATAACGGATACTACTTTTGTTATCACGAAGGCAAGCAAAAAATAGAATACGAAAATCGAAAATGCACACCTTGCAATTTCACTAATCAGGAACGTATATCGATAGTGCTATGAGATATCCTCCGCTACATCAGGGAAACTCAATGTAGAGATAGATTTCTAATGATATTTTTGCTTTTATAAAGCAGATCTTATCAGTCGTATTGCTCAACGGAGACCAGTGTCTTTTTTCCAGAACGAACTAGAATCGATATTATGCGACATTCTTCGCTGGCGTTATTCGGATTCAAGAAACCGAGATCCCAATCAGTGAGTAAGATTTTTAAAATTTAAAAAAATGCATAAATTTAGGCATTGAGACTAGATCGACTTTTGTTTGATGGATTGCATTTGATTCAAGAAGGAATGTGCGCGGATTTGATCAAAGGTTCGGAATGATATTAGTTTCACTGTGAAAAATGTTTTTTTTACAGGGATAAGTAACTCGAAATCACCTTGGAAAGTAGAGCGAGATATAGGATTAATTAAACAGGAGATATAGGATTAATTAAATCTATCGTTGAAATTAATAATATTGTTCAAGTTACGCTAAGCCTTTATAAAACTCAATCCGCATTCGATATTGTATTTGCTCTTGCTTCAAACAATCCTTTTTTACTTTCGCTTTCTCCCTCTATCAAGGCAGTCAGCGATAAGTCCTTTAGAATTTCTTATAAAGCCGACTCTCGCGTTGATTCTGTTATTTCACCTGATGTACTTACATGTAAATGCTTAGTTTCCACTAGTTCTGACGAATCGCTTGTACTTTTTACTGCTCTAAATTTCCGCTATATGAAGGAGTAAAGATCGTATTCATCACAAGATGTGCGACATGAGATTGGCGTTTCAATCGCTAAAGCATATTTTGAACATGCCTGGCAGGGATTCCCTGCTCGTAATTATAAGATACTGTTTATTCTTCATCAGATAATGGCCGGTCAATGTCCGAATATTGAAGAGTAATTGAAACCACAAATCGTGGATGTGTTCAATCTGGCTAAGGAAATTGTCGGCACGACTCGTTTATCAGTGTCAGGGAGAATTAGAGGTAAGCATTTACTAAATCATTTTTCATTGAAATGTAGCGTACTTTAGACTAAATTGCGTGAAAAATATCAAGATAGACCTATCCGCTTGAATTCCGAACATCGGCTCTTTTTATCTCGTCGGGAATCGGTGAAGCGGATAGGGAAAAGATAACTCAACTGCATGCTTATGCAATGGCGGAGGCGGTGAAACAATTTCTGAGAAATACGTGATTAATGGATAATTTTAGTTTAATTACATGATGTCTTGTCATGAGAGCCAGTTTTCGCGACAGACTAATGTACTCGCAGATGTTCGATAGGCAGTTGCAAAATCGGTATGTATCTATATTTTTCACATTTTTTATGCAAAAGCGAATTAAATAAAAATATATGTAGGAATATTGAATTAAACTTGCAGATGGTCACTAATGCAGTTGCAACTGATCTCAAGTATATTACTCAGAAGAGCATCATTGTTGATATTCCTCGAAGACCCGGACAAACAGTAGATTTGGTTAAAATTGCTGTCTCATTCAGAGTCCCTAGAAATGTCAATGTCACTTAGAAATGGAGTCGATTGGCTAGATACATTGTTCAGACGGTATCCACTTATAATATAGAGTGCTCCCTACAGTATGCTAAAATCATGGTACTAATATTTTAGGCTGTCCCTCGTAGTTACCTAAGAATGCTCACAGCAGCTGATACAGGAAGAATATATTTCATGATCGCAGAAACTTTCATCAATTCATTGATTGGTCAGTTGTTCCAATTTGGGATCGATTTATAAAATAATGTAAAGCTTGGGAAAACCGAGAAAAAGCAGTTAATATTACCTGATGTGAGCACTAGTTATTGGAACAATTTAGAAACTATTCTCCTGACCTGCAGAAGCCGCGGTGAACAAGTCAATGTGAATAGACTGAAGATCGCTGATACTGTCAGACAAAGTCTAATTAATCTCTGGTCAGCAAAACAGTGAGACATATATTTTCCAACTAATTGTGTTCAGCCAAGATGTGAAGAAAGTACCCAAGGCTACTAAGGATCAAATGTTCGCTGCAGCCCTCAAGGAAGGATTTGTCCCGCCCGGGCAAAGTTAGAGATTTATTATCCTATCTTGAACTATCTAATCTTCAGTGTGTCTAACGTCGCTGAAATTCTCGCTAAGTTTAACATCGATCCCAGCAGGTATTAATATTTTCCACATATATTTTTATCTGCTATTTCAAGCATTTCCGTGCCCATTCTAAGATACCCGGGAGAGGGAGAGGAAGGAGCCACTATTGAGGAAGATGGATCTGACACTGAGTAAAGAACTTTCAATTTTAAAAATAATGCAAAAGTTCAGGATGGTTGTTGCCGAAACACCGAGAACGGCAACTCCTGAATTGCCCTTGTTTCCGGGTAAAAGAAGATTCCCTAATGACAGCAAAAGGTTAGCGCGGCTATATCGTTTATCACTAGTAAAAAATAAAATTTAAAAAAATACAAGTTAGCAAAAATAAATGAATTTGAAAAATAATTCGTTCGAATATAAATGGAAAATAAACATAAAACCTGAGAACATAGTGCAGCAGTAGTAGTTATAATTCGACTGTGGCTCGCATTTCCACATGCGCACGATTACCTGGAGAGTGTTCCACAAAGTATCGAGCAATTTAATCTTTAGCTATACTATAGACGACCAGATTCGTTCTGAATATATAATATAATAATTCCCCTAGTTTTACAAATAGAGGACTTAATCAAGGTTTACGAAGTCATAACTGGAATCATTATTTTTAAACGAATCCAGTCTTCAATAGTTGAACCTAATTTTTCACCATTATTTCGTTAACACTATCGAATCAAACTATGTCTAGCCGTGAATGATATGACGCCTGACTGGTCATGTTTCAAGAACGAATCGAAAAATAAATGCCGAGAAACACTATATTGGTTCAGAGTTTTCTCAAATACATATTTAAAAAAAAGTATTATTTGAAACACTTCTCTGATATAAGGGTGATCGTCTCTTGTTCGTGATGGGGGGAGAGAATGGAGGCACCTTCTGTAATAGAACGACCCATTTACAAAATACACGCGACAGCATTGTGATAACTACTGCAAAATATTCTTTAAAAAACGTATAAGTACATTTAGAGGCATAATTATCGGGTTGAGGAATAAGTAACGCTCGTTTTTGAATTTTTTTCACTTTATCATAAAAACTACAAAGCACGATAGAATCTAAAAATATTCTCCATGCGCATCGATGACCTTCTGCCATCTACCAGGCAGCTTGTGGATGCCCTCGTGATAGAAGGACTGGGGCTGGTTCTTGAAATAGTTGGTCAGTACGATAGTGGCTCGGTCTTTGAAGCTCTGTCCCTTGAGGAAACGCTGGAGGTCTGAGACGAGGTGGTAATCGGAGGGGGCAAGGTCGGGTGAGTAGGGAGGGTGGGGGAGGACAGTCCAGCCATAGCCCGCCAGCTCAGCCTTGGTCTTTCTTGCGACATGCGGGCGGGCGTTGTCGTGCTGAAAGTAGATATTCGAGCGTCCTTCCCGCGTGTTTGTTCGACAGCCAGTCTCAGCTTCCGTAGCTGAAGAGTGTAGACCTCTGCCGTGATAGTCGTCCCCTTGGGTAGGAGTTCCCAGAACTCCACTCCCCGCACTGACCACCAGATGCACAACATCACTTTTTTGGGGTGCAAATCGGGTTTGGGGACATCTGCTGGCTTTTGGTCCTCTCCGACCCACTGTCTCATGCGCTCATGGTTGTCGCAGAGCACCCACTTTTCATCACCTGTGATGACATTGTCCAGCCAATCAAACCGGCGATGCAGAGTGAGAAGAGTTGAAGCCATGTCCACTCGGCGATCCTTGTCATAGTCGGTCAGGTCATGGGGGATCCATCTCCCGAGTTTCCACTTCTTTCCAATCGCGTGAAGTCCATTCACGGCAGTTTTTTGGTCGACCCCAAGGAAGTCAGCAAGATCGCGCGTAGTGAGATACGGGTCAGCCTCCACCTCAGAACGCAATCGATCGAGGTCCAACTCCATGGGGCGACCGGGTCGGTCTTCATCTTCGAGGGAAAAGTCGTGTTTCTCGAATTTGACTACCCACTTTCTCACGGTGGTGACATGCGGGGTATGTGTGGAGTAAACCTGCTCCAGTTGTTCATGAATGGCGGGCGGTTTCAAGCCAGATAGAAAGAGAAAGAGCATCACGTTCCGAATGTGAATTCGGTCGGGGACGAAATTGTGCGGCATTCTCGCCTGGGAGACTAGGGAGAACTGAATCGAAAACATGTGTGGAATGCCCGAGGGGCCCTCTCTCCAGTGTAAATAGGGTGGCAGACGGCAACAACAAAAGAGCGAGCACGAGGGTTCTAAAGTCAGAGAGTAAAAACGAGCGTTACTTATTCCTCAACCCAATACAAATAATACTGGTATTATTTGTCCGTGTATCCTAGCCAAACTTACTTCATGCATCTAACGAGGTGGTCATTGATGCACTTCTGGGGGTTAATGACAGCCCTTCCAACCTTTCTGCAGATTGCGCATTTGACGTCGGGATCGTCTTCGCCTGGAACGGTGAGTATAACATCGTATTCATTGCAAACCGGAAAAACTCCCACCTTCTGGCAGCTCCGCTTCGTCGTCCGACTTGATGTCTACCACGCACCGATAGATGCACGGACCAAGGTGAGGGGTCCCTGTGGGCAGCTCCTCCATGACCGATCGATCACGCACGGTTCTGGTCGCGCTGCTGGTTCTGACGACCTGTGATTAGTCAGTGATTATATATGTTCTAATCAGTAATCAGTCATATGCGTATATATGGCTCTCACACTAATGCTATTTCATTCTCACCTCTGATGAAGAGGACGAGCGGAAGGCAGACATGGGTGTGAATGTCGGGAGCACTGTCGGGGTTCCGGTTCCGAATGTGGTTCTCATTGGTGGAGGGATGGAAGTCGGAGGGGGTGGGGCGTCTTGTCTGGTAGGCCCCGTGAAGGAACTCCAGTCAATTCCCTCGTTGCGTCGAGGGGGCGATTCGGGGGTCGTTGGTCCCTACAAGTAGGCGTTTATGAAAAAGTTAACCGCCAATGTCTAGTATGATATTAATGTAAAATCTTACTTCCAATACTCTGATCCTTCGATTGAGCTGAGTCGTCGTGAATTCGAAACGTCTCTCCATGTTCCTCGTCGACAGCTCCATCGACTCCATCTTCTGATAGAGATCCCTGCACCTGTCTTGCAGTCGTCGGTTCTCGATCTTAAAATGAATGGCGAATGTACTCACGATTGCTCTTCTCTCGAGGTCGTCGATCGATCCGAAGGAAGAGTCGACTCTGCGGGTGATGTATGAGTTCGTCTGGGCCTGGGCTGTTCTCTCGACATCCAGTGCACCCATTAGACGTCCCTGTAATGCACGTCCGGTTAATCATACCGACATTACAGCATAATTATTTAATAATCTCGTCCCCTCCAACTGCGATAGCGAGACCGTGTCTATGGTCTGTGTCATCACAGAGCTAGTGGTTCGCGTGGTTGTGGTGGTGGTAGTGTCAGTGACAACCATGGATGGCCCCTGCAGTGATTCAGTCCGTCAGTTGTGAGCCGGTTTACATAATTAATGGGGGGAAATGGCTAGATAGACTTACGTCAGTGGTTGGAGCGACAACGGCGATTGATGTGCCGTCGTCGCTCGGTCCGGAATTGCCGTCGTTGGACACTCCTTCTCCGTCTTCATTTGGCCTCGGCGGTTCCCAATCCTTCCAGTTGGGACCCAGCATCGACTTCTGTGTAAAGACCAGTTCATAACAGGCGAGAAATTATTGTATATACGTTGCCCATCGATTCTAAATCCTCGCGAAGTCTTCTGCCGTCGGGAGACAGTCCAGGAGCCTGGTCTGCATAATACATCGCTTTCATTGTTGAATAAATGACGTCTGGACAGTTAGGAAACGGTCATGACCAACTCACGTTCTTAGGCATTGAGGTGAATCTCTGAGCATCGAGACGTGCAGCGGCTCGTCTCGCTGATTCAGTCTAAAAGCAGCATTTAGTGGTCATTCAACATTGCGGAGTTAAATAAGAACTTACGACGGGTGGTTCCTGTGTGTCGGACATTGGACGTCGATGATCATGATCGTTAGGAACGCGACGTGGGCGGGGATGATTGGTGGACCATTCCTTGTTGAGGAACATATCCTGAATTGCTTTGAGATCATTAAACACCAAAATTCACAAAAGAAATATGAGATAATCATTAAAACAGCTGAAATCCACCTCTCGTCGATTGATATGACGAAAGATGTAAACAACTGGCGCGCCGAGTGCGCGTCAGGGTTTTCCGTGTGGGACCAAATGGCATTTTTGATTTTTTTCGGGCGTCAACAATTTTTCGGTGGGTCAGGATTTTTTTTATTTTGTTTATTTTTGCTATTTTTTATATCTGATCGTTCATATGCATACAATGGAAACTCTATTAGTTGCTTCTTTTATTACCATGCAGGAGAACACATGCATAACATAATTAAGCAAAAAGCAATTATTTCAAAGATCTACATACATATTGGACAGGATGGAAATGGGCACAAAAATGAGTGATGGGACATGGGAAAAAGAGTGGTTGCATTGGACGTCCGATCGATGCATCGGGCGACGGGGTCTCCTAGTCGTCATAAGACGTCTCCTACTCGTCCAATCTTCCGACGATAGGGGCGTCGAACCAGTCCGCGTGGCAGATGGGACATTCATGGCGTTGGGTCGATCTCATGATGTGCTCGACGCATCTATGAAATTAATGTTACTATATGCATCGACGGCAATCTATTGTACTGCCAATGTCTCACCTCAGGCAGCCGATGACCTCTTGACAGTCGGTTGCCAGGCATCGAACCGGGTTGCTCACCCTCCAGCCGCGAGCGAAGCAGATCTTGCACTGCAGGTTGGGTTGGGGTCCTGATGGAACGATATTATTTCAGTGGCATGGTGATTACGAAACGGGGTGGCGGAGACTTACGTAACAGTCATATTTCCGAGAAACCGATAACTGACCTCGATTGGCCCTAGGCTTTCCGGACCTGGTGTACCAACCCCCTCTTCTGGCGTAGTTGCCGCGTCTCTGCATAAGGTTATGGACAGATGGCTGGTTGGTGTCAGATATACATACCTGCATGCCCAATGGAATGACTTGTATGTCGCCAGCCTGTGGCGTCGAAGTGGTGACAGGGACAGGGGCGGTGGATTCATTCGACGCCTCGGATGGCGCGATGGCTCTGGGCGGGTTGTTGGGGGTCCAGGCAGGGATCAAAGCAGGGTGGATGGGGACATTCGCAGCCGTGAGAGGTGTGGGTGCGGGATCGGGAAGAAAAGCTGCTTCATTGGACGTCATCTCCCTGTGGAGTCTGTCCATGCCCCTCTGCACCTCGTTCAGGCGATTCACGAGGTTGACATGGTTGACCTGCAAGGATTATATTGGATTGCAAAACCTGCTTTGTTCAGCTTGTCAGACCTACATACTAAGTTCCGTGTACTAAAGAGGCCGATTAGGTACCTTGTGTCCCTCCACTGCGTCTGACAGGGTTCCATTATTATTGAGCAGGATGTTGATGGTCGCCTCGAGTGCGTTCCCCTTGACGATCAGGCTGGCTTGTTCGCATTTGATGTCGTCGATCATGGCGGCGGTCTGTTGGTGGACGTCCTCGCATTTCTGCAGCATGTCGAACAGAGAGCGGAACTGTAAAGTACATTTTAGCTGAGAATCGGTGCTTAGATGTAACGCCAGTGATGGATAAGTTAAAAGGAAGTAAAAGGAAATACAAATTATAAGATGGGACAAACACCGTCCACCACCCCAGAGTGATGCTTCAGAACTTGATCTGTTTCTGAAACTTATCCCAATCCGAACTGGTTCGTGCGCCGAACTCGTTCGAGCGCCCACTCATTCCCCCCTCCCTGTCTCCATGCGATCGGTCTGTCTCCAGGCGATCGGTCAGGCTTGATGGCTCGATGGCGTCGTTGTCGTTGTCGTGACGACGGTCGTTCGGGCGTCCAGCTGATCGATCCCGTCGCCCTGAAGATTCTATTATCATTTTTTGTTGACACTCTATATTCGGGGAGCTCAAATTATAACTTAGAGATTTGGCGTCGTAGTAGCAGAAGGGATGCCGGCGTCTGATCTCGAATACATCTGAAATGCGACAAATTAGTTATGGCAAGAGAATCAACTAGCAAAAGGAATCAGCAAGCAAACGGAGCAAAATAACATTTGAAAATAGTCGATGACGAAAGTGGCGGGAACTGTACCGTAACCAATCAGTTCCTCTAACAAGGGAACCTCATAAGTCGACGGAGACCAATCCGAAGTTGGCCTATATGGGGTGGTAGGTACTGATGAGTGATACTCAGAACCACTTTCAGAAGTTGCCACATAGACCTACTAAGGGTTGAATTTCGACGATGAAATTTCAAAATCTTAACCACGTGGGCGCGTGAGATGATAGTTCCCAACCTCGATACCTAGAGTTGCAAGCGTCTCGGTAGCGCAGCCGGTAAGGCGCCAGCCTTGAGAACGCTATGCCCCTGGTTCGATTCCCCATTCTGTTTTTGCTTCTGCAAAATTTTTTCTTGATCTACAGATCACTTTATTTGCAGCATTGAACAATTTTTATGGGTACAGAAGCAGATGAGAGCATGAAAATGTGCGAAAATCCTAATTCAACAGCGATGCAGCTTCTCCCAGTAGCATGAGAAGCAAAAGGACTTTATGCCACGGGGACACCAGGTGAATCCACGCCCACCACACGAACAAGGCGCCTCCGCACATTTTCCGTAGAGGAATTCCTTTGGGGGCTCGAAGGGTGGAGGATGAATAGAGATGAACCCCCCCCCCCCTCCCCCTTGTAGAATCCATAGCTGATGAATGGCTTGAATTGGTCAGCACCGAGCGAAAACATGCATAAGTTTACAAAACAATGAAAAGAAGAAACAAATGAGGAAAAAAGATCATACATGATCGGTTGGTTTGTAATTTACGCCTACTGTTACTGGGAGAAGCTGCATCGCTGTTGAATTAGGATTTTCGCACATTTTCATGCTCTCATCTGCTTCTGTACCCATAAAAATTGTTCAATGCAGCAAATAAAGTGATCTGTAGATCAAGAAAAAATTTTGCAGAAGCAAAAACAGCATGGGGAATCGAACCAGGGGCATAGCGTTCTCAAGGCTGGCGCCTTACCGGCTGCGCTACCGAGACGCTTGCAACTCTAGGTATCGAGGTTGGGAACTATCATCTCACGCGCCCACTTGGTTAAGATTTTCAAACTTCATCGTCGAAATTCGACCCTTAGTAGGTCTATGTGGCAACTTCTGAAAGTGGTTCTGAGTATCACTCATCAGTACCTACCACCCCATATAGGCCAACTTCGGATTGGTCTCCGTCGACTTATGAGGTTCCCTTGTAAGGCTTTTCCGTGCAGGATCATCTCGATTCAAAGTGGGGCTGATCGGTTACGGTATATTCGAGTTTCTTCATCGATTCTTTTCACTGTCACAGATTTAAATGTCATTTAAATGGAGGTTCTTGTAGTTCATCGCCTTATTGGTGGGCGCAAAATTAACACTGCACGGCATTTATTTAGTATTGAAATTTATCTTGTAGAGACATCACAAATAACAAATTGGAGGCTTGTAAGGAACAACAGTTGAAATTGGAATTGAATCACGAGTTATGTACATTGTATCGGTATGGATGGTTAGCGATGATGAGAAAAAAATTTGACGTCGGGATGGAGGCAATATGACGTCCCGTCCATTACAGCGGGGCGAAGTCAGGGGTACCCAATTCACTCTGCAGAGGGGGCAGCTCTTGGACACGGCGCCGGTGGCCACGCCGGAGACGCACCTGACAAAAAGGCTTTCACATTACTGCAAACACCGATTTCTGTCGACCGGAGTGGTTGCTTTGGTCGATAAGTTTTTTAAATGCACTTACTTGTAGCGGCCAATGACTACACCGCATCCATTGTCTGCCATGCACTTGAAAAGTGTCTTCACATCCGCTCCACGGCCGAAACACACGACACAATACAGCTCCTGTTGCAGATCATCTAAAAATCATATTATACATGTCAGTGCATTTGGTCGAAGTTTGGTTTGAACAATCGGCAATTCTAACACACCATTATTGGCTGCCCCATTGCCGTTGCATGTGGCGTCAACCTCCGCACGTAGAGCTTGAATGCGAATGGAGGCTCTATGGCGACCTTCCAATGTCGCCAGTTGGCTGAACATCGTAGATACGAGTCCCGACAGACGCTCGTTGTTAGCCTGGAAGAAGTGGAATCGAGTTAATGGTAGAATTGGAAGTAAAAAATGGAAAAATAAGTAACTAATACGAGATTCTAAGCGTGCAAGCAGATACGCTTACCCTTTCGATGTCCATACTGTTCGCGAGAGTGCGATTGTTGAGGAGAAGAGCATTTGTCGTCGCCTCAAGAAGCAGGCACTTGCGACTCATTCGCTGTTGGACGTCCTTTGCGGCGTCCAACTCCGCCCTCGCCTCTGCCTGGGAGATGGTGTATCTCGTGAGTCCATCCACCGTCATTTGCATCTGTAATAGTCCAGTAAACCATCGCAATATAAACATGACGAAATGGGCATGACGATGTGAAAAACAAACTAACCTGGGCATAAGTGAGAACATGTGTCGTCGTGGCGACTGTCGTGGTTGTCGTGTCCATTGGAAGGCCCTGCCAAAAGACAAACTTAGTCCCCTTTAAGGTACTGAACCTCATAATGATTAAAGCAAACATACCTCATTCTTTCCATTTGTTGTCGAGGTGCCGGTGATACCACCGTTAGTGGCGGGAGTGTTGTCCATGGTGTTCGCACCCTGGAATGATCGATTTTGCATTTTAAAAAATCAATCAATAAATTAACGATAAAAACAAACAAACAACAAAAGAGAATTGGCGGCAAAATAGACCCCACTCATACAGTATCATAGTGTTGTTCCGCTTGAGAATCGCATTTTTCAAATTTGAGTTCATTGGGTCGATGTTTGCGTCAGATTTGTAACTTATTAACATTTCTCATAAAAACAAATTTATTACGGAAAGAGTTTATTTTAATTGCAGGCAAATTGAACTTCATTTGATCATGTTAGCATGAAACAGGGTGAAACAACATACAAATATTTCATGGAACGTGGGGGTAATTTCGAGTAAAACTTCTTCAAGTTATGTTCTTTTGACGTCGTAAAATGTCGGAGAAATGGTCGGTCACTGGCCGGACTTGAGGATAAGTCTCGCGCTTCTTCGACGGATGGAATTTTCCGACTCCTGAGATTTGCCGTCGAATTTTGACGTCGTCTGAGTCTGGGTCGAGCTGAACGGGACTTTTCATTTCCTCGTCTAACTGTCGCCTATAGTGTACCTATCTGCCGTCTTGCACTTCTTGGCGGTCGGCTGCAGCGGGGACAGAGCGGCGGAACTGCATAGGATACTGTTTAGAGCGGTGAGAGGGTTCTAACCGTCTATTTGTCGACTGGCTGGGTCCCGGTGAATCGGAAAGACGTCTCGCAGGAACGCGACGGGTTCTGAAATGGACACGTTGGGCATCGTCGGTAGATTGTATTAAAACTTACGGCAACGCTGAGGAAGATTGGGTGGGACCGACAGTGGGGCGCCCGGTGCTCGTGAACAAAGGGTGGGGGCATTTGGAGTCATAATGATGTGCTGAGTCGCGGCGATCCCGTTCTGGCGCATCCTTAAAAGACGGAACATCAGTTTGTCCATGTGTGATGGCGCGTCCGTCGTTCAACTCACATGATCAGCTGATTCGCCCAGCGAGTCACACGACTGATATCACCATCCGAGACGATGACGAGACGACCGACTCTGCGATCGACAATTCGAAAAAGTCTTCCGTCTTTCTTCGGCGTCTCCATCTCATCCAGGATCTTCTCCACGCATCTCTTCATGAATGGGTCGTCCAATACGGCGTCATCGACAATGAATGATCCGATGAATCCGGTGGACATCATCTACAACAGATAGAGGTTCGAATGACTACCGAGAGAAATAATGGAATAGAACTCACCGCTAGGACGGTGTTGGGGTCCACGAAAAGACCGTGGCTCTGAGGATTGATCGACAGCCAGCCATGAGTGGGGGTCCAATGGGTCCTGGTCATTTGTCCAATGATGTAGATAGATGTGACCACGTGAGGGAAGATCTGAACAATCCCTTCCGAAAGTGACAAGTTTGGTCCCACCTCGTCGAATTGTTATTTGGCTCGAGATGCCACGTACTTGTCGGAAGCGATAACTACCCATTTGTCGACACGTCGGAGACAGGTATCGTCGGACGCTCTACATCCGATTTTCGACATCATCACTGCCTGAATTGGAAAATTCGTTCAATGAAAATGCAACAGGCTCACCGATCCGACGGATGCGAGTCCTCTGTCGCCGTTCATAACTACCACGTCGCTGTTGCGAGCAGCCGTGAGGAACGAATTGTAGTCATTCTTATCGGAGGGAAAAGCTCGGGGAGATCTGGAGAACGCCGTCCAATCCGTGAACATGGGAGAATACATTTGCGAAGCTTTCGATCGAAGCCAATCGTTGACCCACATCTGATGACGGGGTCATTCTGCGCTGTCTGACTAGCGTTTCCGGGAGCTGCCGGAAGCATCCTGCAACACGGATCACGGTGTAACATGTGGACACATACCACTTCATTTTCATTGGTCAAAGCATGAGCTGCTCAGTAACATTATTATTGCCTTCTTGACACACAGACAAAGAATTAGCACTTAAAAAACAAAACTAAGAGGAAAGGTAGTACACAATTTGACGTCGTGACCAAAATCAAAAGGAGAGGTGGGGTCAAATGAGAAACATCTGTCGTCGGGGAATAGCAGAGGTGGTCTGGCCGACCATCTCAGTTGAATGCAGACCACGTGTCTACTATGAGAGACTCCATGCTCTGCACGGAAACATCCGGAGAAAGAGCCTGGTTGAGTGCGAATCCCAAGTATTTGCGAATGCGTTCGACTTTCGTTGCATCTTCCAGACCCATCTGAGAAAGGGATGAAATGTACATGCACAGGTAACACAGACCGAAGACACTTACGGAGATCTTGATCTCCTTTCCGGCGTCGGGGGATTCAACGAGTTTGATTGTGAGATGGGATCGGTTCTCCGCATCTGGATCCACCTTGGTCCACCTCAAGAAGTAGAATTACGTATCAATAGAAGTAAAATTACGTATCAATACTCACATTCCAAACACGTTGCCGAATGCTACAAGTTGGCCAACCGTGACCGGATGGACCATGGCACAGTACTCTCCGGGGACGAGAGATACCGTCGTTGGCGTGTATGCAGCGCAAGGACGAGCATGATCGACCTGAGAGTTCTACTATCACGTTCTTAGTGGTTATATTCGCATACCGCCTTTGTCGACCAGCCTCTCACGGAAGAAGCATGATGACCGTCCATGACACGGTAACTGAGCGGCCACCTTATCACCGCCAGTGTGATGACCGAACGTCGCCGAGCACATCGTGATCAATCCTTGAATATAATTAGACCAGTGATTAGTTGAAGAGTGACCTATATACCTGAGAGGATGAGACGTCCACGGGTATTCAGTAGAGGACTGTCCTTGGATAGCAGGTGTCGATTGCAAGAAGGGTCCAATGCCGGCTCGGTCACGGATACGATCTTGGCCTTACACAGAACTCGGCTGTATTCGGTCATCGCCTGCTCGAAGAGCTCTCGACCTGCAAGTGCCAATAATGGGCCACGTAGTGAGGGGGGGGGGTACCTTCATGTTTGACGAATCTACCGTACAGTTGGTCGAACGTCGTAGGTCCAACCATGCAACTGGCGAGTGCGGGATCCGTTAGGGCGAACCTCTCTCTCTCTGAAGATTAGAGCATTGTACTCCATGGTGCAGTATGTACTATGGCTCACGGGTCGCCCATGAATTGGACCACCAATTCGTCGCCGGTGCCGCAACAGGCTGAAGAGGGTCTCCCACTCTTCCCTTAATGATGTCCTTGTAGTACACTTCACGGTTGGAGGATTTCCATTTGACGACGTGGATGTAGCTGAATGTCTCCAGTTCTTGCAATGAAAGATGGAAATGAGTTAAATACCTGGCCCACATGTCAGCGATGGCAACCATCTCACTGTGATAACCGGGATGATTGGTCATAACTCCCGGCTCGTTGGAGTGGTTTATCGCCTTCACACCTCCTTCGAATATGTCGACCAATGGCATGCCTCTCGATGCCAATCCGACGTCCCGCACAACGCCAACTGCAGCTCTCGCTGCTGCTTGCTGGTACAGCTGGAAGAAAGTGTAATAGATGAGTATGGACCTAGTTATCTATTACCCGTTCTCCTGTCTGCAAGATGGCTGCAAGGGCCATTGCCTGGGCAGCAACGCCGAATCGCACTCCGAGAACCATCAGAGCGGCAATGAGGGGGTGAATACGAGGGGCCAATTCGATGACACGTAAGAATTCTTGAGTGTATGTCATCTCGCCGGTGCCAGTGCGAGGAGCGACGATGCCAGAGTACTGGGCATCCGTTGCCATCTCCCCCCAAGCCGCCGGTTCGACAATCATCAGGCGTGGAGAGCATGGGAAAGCATTCTCGTTCAGCGCGTCCACCTGTACACACCAAATTATGAATTCTAGAGAACGAGTGAAGTAGAGAACGAACCAGTCGGATTGAACGGGCGTAAGTAGAGGGCCCGGCAATCGGCCAGCATCATTCGACCCGCCTGTACTCGCGATCCGGCATAGAACATCCGTCCGTCATGGATGATGCCATGTCTGTTGAGACGGCCTGGGAGTCATGGGTTAGGCTTATCAAATCGTCAAGATTTCACTCACTTCCCATCTGAAGAATGGACACTCCATCGGCGAACACGAGCTTGGTTGTCATCAGCCCATTTGACTTATAGAGAGCAGGAATTTGTTGACAGGATGACATGACAACGGCGAAGAGATTTTTGACGTCGAGAGAGAAAGCAGCTTCATGCGTCGCGAAGATCTGAATACATTGCTATATTCATTCGAACGAATTGAATAGACTTACTAGACGTCCCTTGATGACCGCAGCATTGTCACCCGCCGTGAAGAGTCTGGAGTCGTGTATTCGACCCTTTTCGGGGGAATTGGCAAGCACGCCTGAATCAAGTTTCCATCGGAATGTCATGCGAGAAGATCGGAAAGCGGAACTTCTTCCTCCACTTCTTTTCGTGACCCCGTCGAAACTGGGGGACACTGCGGAGAGCGTTGCTGCAATTAATTTGTTTCAGTTGAAACGGGATCCCTAGTTACGCACGTACGCGATAGCGGACACGACTTCGTCAGACGGGCACACGACCAGGATGTTTCTGATCGTCTTTGTGGTGTCGCCCACTTCAAGGAGGTTCGCTTGATTGACAGCCTCTTGCATGCATAAAGCGGATACAGCTTCGACAGCCGATCTTTAATCTTATTCAATATATCTCACTGACTCCTTCTGAACTTACCGTGTGAAGCCCGGGGTGGGATCATGTCCATCTGTGGAACGTCCTCCGTTTATTCTCTCAGGTTGCACGAAACCGTCATGGACTTCATATCTGTCCCGGCGTTGTGCCAACTGTTCAGTGGCAGAATCCATAAGGGTAGACCTCACGAAACCATTGGACGCCAGGATCGGATCCCCAGAAGGGTCGCCGAAGCAACTGAAACGAAACCCAGCATATTTATCCTCATGTTTCCCTTCTCAGGTGTCGAAGGTTTTTACCTCACAGGAGCATATCCATAAGCGACTGCACTCTCAATCTTGAATAGTTCATATTGAAGGTGCGTCTCATCGAGGATCCTGTAACCAAAAATCATCTTTATGATAAAAGATGTGCATACGTTGGGATATGAGAACTGATGAATAGGTCGTCGGGTTTGCATGAGACGACAATGATAACACGTCCCAATCCTCGACGACGAATGGGCAGAGTGGGATCGAGAGATGCATTGGGCGTCATAGCGGTTGCACATCTCGAAATGATCTGAAGAGATCATGATTCACCCGCAGCATGATCAACTACCAACCGATGTGAATGCAGGAATATGGTGATACGATTCAGCATTCTCGATAATGACCGTTACGATGAAACCTCGCTCGATCATCTACAAGTTAGACATAGCGACAGAAGCATGTAGCGGGAATTACCCACCTTCAAGCTGGTGTACTCGTCAGCGATGACACCATCGACGTTATCTGGAAAAAGTTTCCTACTAGGATCACAGTTGGTTTCCTACTAGGTATCTTACAGGTTTCCTAGCAGGAAACCAACTGTGATCCTAGTAGGAAACTTCCCTCCCCCTCGTCTCCCTACTGTGAAACTACTAGGAAACCAACTGTGATCCTAGTAGGAAACCAACTGTGAAACTACTAGGATTGGGGATACTGTAATAGCTCTCGTTTTTGATCAGTATTTATCTTCTCTCATAAATAACAATGTAGAATGAATAGCATGTGAACAGTGAATAATCAGCTTCTAATTAGGACAATTAACAATGAACACATCAATTATGTACAACATTTGGGCCGAATTGCTATTTACAACTTCTCAAGAGCATCAAAATTGTCGCCCTTGCTTGAATCAAAGATGGAAGTCTCAAATGGAGATTCATAAACATCAGGATTACTGTAGTTCTCCAATCCGAGGCCACTCGTACCAGGTTGATCTTCTTCCATTCTGCGATATTTCGAAGCCTGAGCCATCTTAGGCATGAACTTGCGGGTGATTCTGAACAATGTTTGATCAATGATAATTTAAAATAATAATTCAGCAATAAAAAATAGTGTACATTTTTTTCTAAACTACGGTTATAAAACCCGGCTTTTTTGCTAATTTCTATGATCTATCTTTCGATTTGTTTGATATTTATTGTTTAATACCTTTCGATTCATTGCAATAATAAATCGTTATCTCACTTTACTCTTGTATGAAACTATTATTATCGTGCATTTGACGCAGTGTTTGATCGGAACGCATTTAAATAAAACGAGGTTTTGCGTTTTGCTTCAATTTCTATGCTCCATACCCCTAATTTTGAGCCTAATGCTTAGGACAGTGTCCCTAACTATTCCGGTTTTGTAGTCAGACAAATAGACTTCATGAACGAGGGTAGCGAGTCTATTACTTAGTCATTCTTCACCTTTATCACGTCCCGCCCGGTTTAATTTCGCACGTTTCGCTACCCTCTCCATTTATTTTGTCAATTGTTCCTATGAAAATCGCAGATTTTGCTCATTCGATACGTGCGAAATTAAATTGAAATGCGGGACGTGGGAAATGACAAGTAGACTCATTTCCCCCTCATTCGCGACTAGTTCAGCTCGACAAGTCGGTTTGTCTGACTATAGAGTAGTTAGTGGCCCTATCCTTATATTGGGTTGAGGAATAAGTAACGCTCGTTTTTTCTCTCTGACTTTAGAACCCTCGTGCTCGCTCTTTTGTTGTTGCCGTCTGCCACCCTGTTTACACTGGAGAGAGGGCCCCTCGGGCATTCCACACATGTTTTCGATTCAGTTCTCCCTAGTCTCCCAGGCGAGAATGCCGCACAATTTCGTCCCCGACCGAATTCACATTCGGAACGTGATGCTCTTTCTCTTTCTATCTGGCTTGAAACCGCCCGCCATTCATGAACAACTGGAGCAGGTTTACTCCACACATACCCCACATGTCACCACCGTGAGAAAGTGGGTAGTCAAATTCGAGAAACACGACTTTACCCTCGAAGATGAAGACCGACCCGGTCGCCCCATGGAGTTGGACCTCGATCGATTGCGTTCTGAGGTGGAGGCTGACCCGTATCTCACTACGCGCGATCTTGCTGACTTCCTTGGGGTCGACCAAAAAACTGCCGTGAATGGACTTCACGCGATTGGAAAGAAGTGGAAACTCGGGAGATGGATCCCCCATGACCTGACCGACTATGACAAGGATCGCCGAGTGGACATGGCTTCAACTCTTCTCACTCTGCATCGCCGGTTTGATTGGCTGGACAATGTCATCACAGGTGATGAAAAGTGGGTGCTCTGCGACAACCATGAGCGCATGAGACAGTGGGTCGGAGAGGACCAAAAGCCAGCAGATGTCCCCAAACCCGATTTGCACCCCAAAAAAGTGATGTTGTGCATCTGGTGGTCAGTGCGGGGAGTGGAGTTCTGGGAACTCCTACCCAAGGGGACGACTATCACGGCAGAGGTCTACACTCTTCAGCTACGGAAGCTGAGACTGGCTGTCGAACAAACACGCGGGAAGGACGCTCGAATATCTACTTTCAGCACGACAACGCCCGCCCGCATGTCGCAAGAAAGACCAAGGCTGAGCTGGCGGGCTATGGCTGGACTGTCCTCCCCCACCCTCCCTACTCACCCGACCTTGCCCCCTCCGATTACCACCTCGTCTCAGACCTCCAGCGTTTCCTCAAGGGACAGAGCTTCAAAGACCGAGCCACTATCGTACTGACCAACTATTTCAAGAACCAGCCCCAGTCCTTCTATCACGAGGGCATCCACAAGCTGCCTGGTAGATGGCAGAAGGTCATCGATGCGCATGGAGAATATTTTTAGATTCTATCGTGCTTTGTAGTTTTTATGATAAAGTGAAAAAAATTCAAAAACGAGCGTTACTTATTCCTCAACCCGATAATTATGCCTCTAAATGTACTTATACGTTTTTTAAAGAATATTTTGCAGTAGTTATCACAATGCTGTCGCGTGTATTTTGTAAATGGGTCGTTCTATTACAGAAGGTGCCTCCATTCTCTCCCCCCATCACGAACAAGAGACGATCACCCTTATATCAGAGAAGTGTTTCAAATAATACTTTTTTTTAAATATGTATTTGAGAAAACTCTGAACCAATATAGTGTTTCTCGGCATTTATTTTTCGATTCGTTCTTGAAACATGACCAGTCAGGCGTCATATCATTCACGGCTAGACATAGTTTGATTCGATAGTGTTAACGAAATAATGGTGAAAAATTAGGTTCAACTATTGAAGACTGGATTCGTTTAAAAATAATGATTCCAGTTATGACTTCGTAAACCTTGATTAAGTCCTCTATTTGTAAAACTAGGGGAATTATTATATTATATATTCAGAACGAATCTGGTCGTCTATAGTATAGCTAAAGATTAAATTGCTCGATACTTTGTGGAACACTCTCCAGGTAATCGTGCGCATGTGGAAATGCGAGCCACAGTCGAATTATAACTACTACTGCTGCACTATGTTCTCAGGTTTTATGTTTATTTTCCATTTATATTCGAACGAATTATTTTTCAAATTCATTTATTTTTGCTAACTTGTATTTTTTTAAATTTTATTTTTTACTAGTGATAAACGATATAGCCGCGCTAACCTTTTGCTGTCATTAGGGAATCTTCTTTTACCCGGAAACAAGGGCAATTCAGGAGTTGCCGTTCTCGGTGTTTCGGCAACAACCATCCTGAACTTTTGCATTATTTTTAAAATTGAAAGTTCTTTACTCAGTGTCAGATCCATCTTCCTCAATAGTGGCTCCTTCCTCTCCCTCTCCCGGGTATCTTAGAATGGGCACGGAAATGCTTGAAATAGCAGATAAAAATATATGTGGAAAATATTAATACCTGCTGGGATCGATGTTAAACTTAGCGAGAATTTCAGCGACGTTAGACACACTGAAGATTAGATAGTTCAAGATAGGATAATAAATCTCTAACTTTGCCCGGGCGGGACAAATCCTTCCTTGAGGGCTGCAGCGAACATTTGATCCTTAGTAGCCTTGGGTACTTTCTTCACATCTTGGCTGAACACAATTAGTTGGAAAATATATGTCTCACTGTTTTGCTGACCAGAGATTAATTAGACTTTGTCTGACAGTATCAGCGATCTTCAGTCTATTCACATTGACTTGTTCACCGCGGCTTCTGCAGGTCAGGAGAATAGTTTCTAAATTGTTCCAATAACTAGTGCTCACATCAGGTAATATTAACTGCTTTTTCTCGGTTTTCCCAAGCTTTACATTATTTTATAAATCGATCCCAAATTGGAACAACTGACCAATCAATGAATTGATGAAAGTTTCTGCGATCATGAAATATATTCTTCCTGTATCAGCTGCTGTGAGCATTCTTAGGTAACTACGAGGGACAGCCTAAAATATTAGTACCATGATTTTAGCATACTGTAGGGAGCACTCTATATTATAAGTGGATACCGTCTGAACAATGTATCTAGCCAATCGACTCCATTTCTAAGTGACATTGACATTTCTAGGGACTCTGAATGAGACAGCAATTTTAACCAAATCTACTGTTTGTCCGGGTCTTCGAGGAATATCAACAATGATGCTCTTCTGAGTAATATACTTGAGATCAGTTGCAACTGCATTAGTGACCATCTGCAAGTTTAATTCAATATTCCTACATATATTTTTATTTAATTCGCTTTTGCATAAAAAATGTGAAAAATATAGATACATACCGATTTTGCAACTGCCTATCGAACATCTGCGAGTACATTAGTCTGTCGCGAAAACTGGCTCTCATGACAAGACATCATGTAATTAAACTAAAATTATCCATTAATCACGTATTTCTCAGAAATTGTTTCACCGCCTCCGCCATTGCATAAGCATGCAGTTGAGTTATCTTTTCCCTATCCGCTTCACCGATTCCCGACGAGATAAAAAGAGCCGATGTTCGGAATTCAAGCGGATAGGTCTATCTTGATATTTTTCACGCAATTTAGTCTAAAGTACGCTACATTTCAATGAAAAATGATTTAGTAAATGCTTACCTCTAATTCTCCCTGACACTGATAAACGAGTCGTGCCGACAATTTCCTTAGCCAGATTGAACACATCCACGATTTGTGGTTTCAATTACTCTTCAATATTCGGACATTGACCGGCCATTATCTGATGAAGAATAAACAGTATCTTATAATTACGAGCAGGGAATCCCTGCCAGGCATGTTCAAAATATGCTTTAGCGATTGAAACGCCAATCTCATGTCGCACATCTTGTGATGAATACGATCTTTACTCCTTCATATAGCGGAAATTTAGAGCAGTAAAAAGTACAAGCGATTCGTCAGAACTAGTGGAAACTAAGCATTTACATGTAAGTACATCAGGTGAAATAACAGAATCAACGCGAGAGTCGGCTTTATAAGAAATTCTAAAGGACTTATCGCTGACTGCCTTGATAGAGGGAGAAAGCGAAAGTAAAAAAGGATTGTTTGAAGCAAGAGCAAATACAATATCGAATGCGGATTGAGTTTTATAAAGGCTTAGCGTAACTTGAACAATATTATTAATTTCAACGATAGATTTAATTAATCCTATATCTCCTGTTTAATTAATCCTATATCTCGCTCTACTTTCCAAGGTGATTTCGAGTTACTTATCCCTGTAAAAAAAACATTTTTCACAGTGAAACTAATATCATTCCGAACCTTTGATCAAATCCGCGCACATTCCTTCTTGAATCAAATGCAATCCATCAAACAAAAGTCGATCTAGTCTCAATGCCTAAATTTATGCATTTTTTTAAATTTTAAAAATCTTACTCACTGATTGGGATCTCGGTTTCTTGAATCCGAATAACGCCAGCGAAGAATGTCGCATAATATCGATTCTAGTTCGTTCTGGAAAAAAGACACTGGTCTCCGTTGAGCAATACGACTGATAAGATCTGCTTTATAAAAGCAAAAATATCATTAGAAATCTATCTCTACATTGAGTTTCCCTGATGTAGCGGAGGATATCTCATAGCACTATCGATATACGTTCCTGATTAGTGAAATTGCAAGGTGTGCATTTTCGATTTTCGTATTCTATTTTTTGCTTGCCTTCGTGATAACAAAAGTAGTATCCGTTATAGCCAGCCCATCCTCGATGATGATACAAATTGCGCACCAGTTCAAAGTCAAGAGAATTGTAGAGAATGCGAATGTTTACTGTCCACCCATTAATCGACATTTGAGTATCCTCCGTTTCCATTTTTACTTTCTTCACTATCTTGGAATAGATCAGACTGTCAAATTTTCCCACTCCTCCCATTAGCGACGATAATACGATATTTCGGCAGTTTGATCTTGATTTTGTAGAGAGATCCATCACCATTATCAGAACCGGGGTCGCAGAACCGCTAAATATTTTTTTAGGGAAGTGTATGAAATTATTATAAATGTGTGCAATATTTTCTTATGCATACCGATTATGTTTACTGTATAGAAAGGAGTCCAAATTGATACTGAGTTGGACAATAATTTCCTTATTTGCAAATTGAGTCGCTCCTTCCATGTTATCGCGAAACCTGATTTGGCAATGAGTAAATACCTACGCTCTCATTTTCTACTATCAGTGATCCTGGATCGAATACTTACCATTCAGTGTCGTGAAAGGCCTTTCTATCGTTTGAAAGACCCGCAATTGCATCATGACTCGATTTATGTACAGTTATCAACTCTTCCCAGTTTGAAGTGAGAATTTCCTCAAAAGGATTGTTATAATTTCTACTCACAGGAAGTTCACTTGTAATTGGGAAAGCGTACTCGCGCTACAGATAGTCACGATACGCGATCTCGAAGAAAGATGCGAATCTCTAAAATAACATAGTTTTACATGTGATTCAATTTAAGAGGACTAGCCTGGTAGAGCAACACCGTGAAGTAGTTGACGCCACTCTTCCTAGACAGTACTTGCAAAAGAAATCTTGATTGACTTTAAGATGGCTATTAAGTTTCTTATTTTCGCCTCTCTCAAAGATAGCTTGAACTTCTGCCACTCGAGAAGCAAGCAACTGATGACCTGGAGTAGTAGTAGTGCTAAATTCAAACGATAGTCCGAAATTTTTATTTGGGAATTTTTTGTATTTTTTAAACAATTACAATACATACATTTTTAATAATTATAATTCCCTTTTTTTCAGATAAATTCAGATAATCTCCCATGTTATCCAGTTTCAATTAGAAGGTATCTAATTATACAAGTGTATCCTCGTAAAATCAGAGGTATTTTCACTCGATAATTGTATTTATGAAGAAACTAACGCACTTCGATCTCTACTATTTAGACTCGACAATGCATCGATTATATCTTCTTTCACAAGATGAAGTCGTGGAATGTGAGCAGCCTTAAAAGTCTTTATTTTTGATGTTATTTGATTAACCTTTCCATATTCGGCGCTATAGTGCGATTCTGGAAAATTATATTTTTTTAAAAATACGTTTAATTTAATCTATTATTCAATTCAAACTTCAAATATGAAAAAAAAAAAACAATGCAATTTTTATCCGAATAGTACATTAGCGCCGAGTATTTTAAAATTAAGTTAGTAGTGTGTCCGGAAAACTTGTTACTGGCAGAAATAAAGAAGAACTTTATAATTTAAAAATTGAATAATTTTCAAACGAATTTTCCGGACACCTTAGAATATAAGATAACAATTTCATTTGCTATGTAAATAAATCGTTTCGTTTTTATAAATGATTAATAGTATGCATGCTTTCATTGTTTATATTCATAAATATTCGCTTACGATTATATCATGTTCAATTAGAATTTGGTCAGTTAGTTGCTTGGAAGGGAATAAATGTACCTGAGGAGCAATCCATTGTGTCACGTCATTATTAATTGGAGAGGGCGATCGATTATTGGGAGATTGAGATGGACGGAGAGGAGATACTGCATAAGACCGGCTGTAGATCCATACGTCCATACTGCATAAGACCGGCTGTAGATTCTAGACACGAAATTCCAAGAAAAATAGTGTGAATGAAAGTGAGCAAGCCGAAATAATGAAAAACTCGGAATACGCAAAGCGCAAAGCGCGCTTGAGGCGTCACTCTAAGTGCGCACGCACACTACTGTGAAACTACTAGGAAACTCTACTGTGATCCTAGTAGGAAATCGCTACTGTGATCCTAGTAGGAAGTTAGGCTCCGCCCCCTCGCTACTGTGATCCTAGTAGGAAACCTTTTCCAGAGATTGTCCATCGACGAGAGCTCCCGGTTTTCGTACGAATCGAGCTCAGGTGCTCCTCTCTCGAGCTGGTGCACGGCCGAGGATCCCGAGATGTCGTAGTAATTGTTGACCCCTGGACACTCATCACTCATCGCCTTCCTCGCTGTATTCTCCAGCTTCCCCTCCAACGGACCCATCATGGTCATGGTCATATTACACTTCCTCTTCCTCTCTCTCTTCCTCTTCCTCGTCCTCTTCTTCCTCAGATACATCATCTCTCACTGCTCCGCCACGGTCAAGTGATGAAGTACTGAATGCCATTCATCTCTTAAGCTAGTGTTGCACAGCAAAACCGTCGATCGGTCGTCGCGAGATGGTGCCAGCATCTGGTCGGAGCCTGATGGCGATGCCGCGGTGCTCACCCCACCCTCTTCACTATCGTTCCGAGCGCTTGCCACACCCGACGTCGTAGTCGACTTAAAGTATATATCAACTCTGAATTACACTCGATCATGAGACATACCTGGCTCCTCATTGCCCGGGTCTCCAGGGCAACCCTCTACTCAATGAGCTTATTGAGAATAGCAATGAGCGGTTGTCCGACCGCTCTGACGATACGACTTTCATTGTCCCAATTATCCACGACGACGCCATGGAGTGCGTCGACATGGGCCGTCGGGGCGGAGAAAATGACTGCTGGCTGGTAGCCGAAGAACTCCTTGATCTGTCGGACGACGTATCCAATCTGAACGAAAAATTGCAATGCACGGGAACTGTATCAGCACGAAAGATACGTTCACGACAATGGGCTTGGAATCTGGGAGTCCAGGGCGACATAGGACGACCACGACGAATCTCGGACGATGACGGACCATCAGCATCTGCGACCATTGACACCATCAATAAAACAAACCAAATAGAAACATACCTCAACCAATCCGTCATCTCTGACTGTCTCAACAACGGATCTACGCTGACGTCCACCGATGAGGAACCTTGTCAATGGCATTTCGAGATCCCAGTGACAGACGAGATAGCAAGGCGGCATCCCAGCCACCTGGCTTTGAAGTAGGCACTTTTCCAACTCCTCGACCTGAAGCATTGATATTCATTCACCACTATTTCATACATGAAATGAAAATGCTAACTCACGAAAGATTTGACGGAATCAATGCTCCATTGCATGTCGGTCACGATGCACCACTTCGTTCCCATATCGCATCCACAATCCAGAGCGTAGCCAACAAGAAGGCTCATCTGCTTACTAGTCCTCACACTGGGAATATCCGTGTTCTGGTAGGTGCCAGACGACACGATTGATTGCGCGGCACGAGCGAAGTAGCCATTGTTTCGATTGGGATGGGGGTTCATCGGAGCCTGAACAAATGGTATAATGTAATGTAAAACGAAAAGGGCATTCCAATTGGGGCGACGAAGATCGGGACATCTGACGGGGGACGGGCTGCTGACTCTGACGAGACGTCCAAGACTGAGATGTCGTCGGCTGCTGCATTGTATCCGCCATTCGACGACCTTCTCCGACATGTCCTCGCGAAGGACGTCATCCTTGCCGTCCTCCTCCTCCACGAGATCCATACCCTCCACGACTACTGTGAGATGGATAGCTCGGTGGTGGACCCCTGTCAGCCCAGTTGGGACCAGGGAGAGGGGAGATGGGTACGCCCGTCGTGGGGGATTCCGCCACGACGACTGGTTGGAGAGGAGGGGGTTCGTCCTGCATGAGTGCATCCCAACCATCATGAGAGGTCACATCGCGTGGAATGACATGGATGTCGGTTGGGGGAGGGGTGGTAGCCTGAAGGGATGGTTCCTGTGGCATTGGAATAGGAGACGAGGATAGCTGAAGGGAAGAAGTGTCTGGCAATGCCGAATGCTGGGATGGTGTCACATCTGACGTCCCCGAATGAACGACATCCATAGTACCATTGGATGCGAGAAGAGAGGCGGTGGCTTGAGTGTGAGAGAGGGGGTCAACAGGGGGTGCCACCGGACGCGAGTCGACATCGGACGCCACGGGCACTGGAAGAACGGATGCCGGGGGGAGGGAGTCTTCAGCGGGAGGGGTCTTCAGCGGGAGCGCCACGACAGAGGGATCGGGTGACACAGGAACAATCGGTGTCAGAGAAGAAGCATCTGCAGAAGATCAGGAGTCTCCATTGCTTCCTCTGCGACTTCGTCGGGCGCACTCGGCCCCTGGAATGGTACGATATGTATCGGAGCCGGTAATAAATGAATGCTATTGGGCAGAGAAGGCCTTACATGATCATCATCGATAGAACGATCAGACGATTCGACGCCGCGATATTCCCATGCATCACCATTTCTGAGGGGCCATCCATGTCCTCGTCCTCGTCCGCGTCCACGTCCACGTCCACGTCCACGTCGGTTGACCATAGCGGGGTATCGGGAGACTGATAAGTGTGCTGAATGAGAGGATGAATGCGGGGGGATACGAAACAGGAATTATGTAAAAGGCCCGAGAATGCAAAAGGGGGATTTGGCGAAATGTAAACAAGGGATTGATGGAAATGGTAGATATTAACCGGAGATGTTGCAAACATCTAATTTCGTCAACACCACCATCAAGATCACAAGAAATCTTCATCAACAAGAGAACAAAGGCCCAATAGGAACCATTAACAAGTAGAACATCATTCCCCTATGACGTCACCCCCACACGATCTGATCTATTTGCCATCTCAATCATCCTCATGAAAGCCAATAGGGCGAATTTAGCGTCGTTAACAGTAGAGTTGTCTACAGCACTACGGGCACCAGGGGGGATAATGGGCCACGTGGAAGGGAGACGCTGGATTGAATCAACCAAGAACGCGAGAAGTAGGTCGTCCCTGTCAGATGCCGAGATGAGACCATCTCGAGAAGACATATGACGTGAAAGCACACCACATCCATCATCTGGCTTGGGCGATAATAATTATTTGAAACATAGAGGCTATTGACTAACAGGGGTGGAAGGGGTGCGGGGAGGTTGGCTCGCCATCATCTCCAAGAGGCGTGACAAGAACAGCACGGGTGAAAGGCATTCTGGAAGAAATGACGATTTATTCGAAACTGGCTTTATACTTACCCATTGCCAACCTGGTCCACTGTAGTAGCTCTGTAGAATTTGACGCCAGCAGCAGCCGTCTGCAAGAATACTACCATGGGAGGGGCGAGGGTTGGTTGGCGATACTCACGACGTTCGGGATCTCCGCTCCATCACAGTAGTGCAAAGGCGCCCCGCGGGCAAAGGCGACAAGACCATCAGCGCATCGAGTGAGTATCCATGTCCCGCCCTTCTCAAGTCTGGCGACCTACAACGACAAATGCCATGGCTTTCGCTATGATAACCTCACCACCCAACCATCCGACGTCTTGAGGCGCGCAGACACGGGGGAGGAGAGATCTGCTGCCGCAAACACATCCGTCACATTCCACGGTACGCTCTATATAACATATGTAAGACAGTGGGGGGGGGGGGGTTACCTCTCCACCATACAGCCATCCTGATTGCGGATTGTAGACAACCACGCAGGTCATCGCACCACTGGGATCAAGTGGCGTCGGGATAAGATGAGAAGGAAGAGCAATTCTGCCTTGAAATAAACAAATATAAAAAGAGAGAGAGGGAGAGATCTCACCAATATGGTCGTTCCACAGCCACGTAATACCCCCTCAGGGCCATCCGTCTCCGATCGTGTTCTCTCCGTCCGAGTAACAATTGCATTGACGCGCAATTTAACAGCGCTCCGGAAAGGCAGGCCCTGCTCCTCTTCAACGACGGCGATAGGACGTCCGATAAAGTGATAGCGAAGAATCGATTGCTCTAAACAGACGTGACCCAAAAGACGAAATAACGAGTATTCGGACACTCAAACTGATTCCCACCGTAGCGTCAGATATGACGTCGTAGAGAAGAAACGAGCCTGCAGCGATCCAGTTGGGCTCAGAGATAGTGTACATGGTCGATACAGTCTGCCAGCCAGGAATGACGAATCCAGAGTAATCGATCTCAACAACTCTTTGGTCGGCGATCGAGGCGACCCTACAAGGCGGCAGAATTGCTGCGCCCGACACTGGAGAGTAGACACTGCCCGACTGGTTGGGCATCCAAGATGTGACGACCCCACTCTGGTAAGGAAATATCAGAATTTATTCGGCATAGAGCTATTTCCGGAAATACCTGATTCTCCAGTTTTTGGAATCGAGTCCAGACAGTTCTCCTGATGGCATGATAAGGACCATTCGGAGCCTGCATCGGGAAGGGATGTGAGCGCGACTGAAAGCTAATGAAGTTATTATCATGACGAAATGCAATGGAAGAAACTGACCATGAATAAGATATAAGCCAGGCAACGGGGTTATATCAACTGAAAATGTAAAAATATTAATAGAAATCGAAATATCAACTGAAAATGTAAAAATATTAATAGAAATCAAAATAAGAAAGTGTTAAAATGGAGTAAATAGGATCGGTAGTGATGAAAGTTCTTGAAGAATGTTCCAGGTGGAATTTGCGTAATTCAGGTTACTAGCGGAACGAAAAAATGGAAAAAATTTTGAAAGTTTTTTTTTCTTTTCTACCGTCTTTTTTTCTCCTCGTTCATACCAGCCGGAACGCCAAGAAGGGAAGGGTGTTTCCGGCTGGCAGGAACGTCTCCTGACAACTAGCATGACATATATTCTAGAGCTAATGAACTCTTAATATGACGAACAGGGAGAGGGAGTGCTATGTACAGTTTTTTACCCACAAAAAACTAGGAAACAAAGGAAATGTATGATTAAACTGGACAAAGTTATTGGATGGAGGCAAAAAAACAACAGAATGTGAAGGCTAGTAAAACTTAACAACGCTAGTTTACTATATAATGAGAATGTGGAAATTTGAGGTCGAAACGTGACAGATGGTAGAATATGACGTCGATTTCAGACATTGGACGACGGAGGAGCATCAGACATGGGAGACACACAGAGGGCACGGAGAAAGGGAACGCTGTAAGACGATACACTTAGTGTATGGAAAACATCCCTCAAGCACACACCCGAAACCCAACTGACGCACGTAGACAACCCTGTGCAGGCCTGACAGCACCTGGAACATATATGCGTCTTCTAATCGTTCATTAGCGACTAACCGATGCAGTATGCCCATACAGGGAGTTGTAGTCAGGCCAAGTCGCGAAAACTCTATCACAACCACACGTGAGCACGAGGAGGCCACCATCAGGTCGAATGGAAAGCTGCATATGTATAAGTCACCAGAGAACGTAAACCCAATCACAAACCCGCCAACCATCTGACGACGAGACAGATGAGCGCATGCATCGACCGGACTGGAGAGGAGCATCCACGGAGTCGAAGACGTGTGTCGCAAACCATGGAATGTCCTCAGAAACGATAGTCAGTGAATCGGAGAATGTGACATACCTCCCCACTCGCGAAATCTAGCGTACGATTATAGACGACCACACAGCTGATTTCACAACCGACACCAGGTGGATCAGGGATAGAGTCACGCGGTGGCATAATAATCCGTCCTCAAACGGTCGCATTTAATCACGACAAAAAATGACCTCACCACCCATCCTCACCAATGACATCATTCCAAAGCCATGCGACGTCCTTTCCACCACGACGAGATTCGTCGAGAAGATTCACGACGACTGCTTTCAACTTAAACTTGAGTCCGGGACTGAAGCCGGGTTGATTATCGACTGTCTCGAACGGACGTCCGTCGAAACGAACGTTCACAGCCAGCCATACGCTCTGCAACTGAACAGTATGCGGTCAACGGCAACGAAATAGATTTTACAATATAGAAAGGGGTTAACTCACGTCATCGTCCACGATGGAGTCGTAGGTCAGAACGGATCCCAACACAGGCTAGATGAGGTTAGGCCAACCATGATTTCCACTCAGAACACACAGTCCTGTCCACCCGGGACGAGGAACCGATCGACAATCCAACTTGACAGTGTATCTATCACCATCGATGTGTACGAAATATGGCGGCAAAGCAGTACTACCCGAAACGGGTGAGTAGACCTCCCCGATAAGTCCCGTCGCAGGCAACCAGGATGTGATAACGCCTCTCGGGAAGAAAGATAGCGTATCACATCAGATAGGGAAATTAACATACCTGATCAGTGATAACTGTAGCGGCATCCTTTCCACCGATGTCAGGATGTGGTCGTGACTGAGAGGAGTGTTTATCACACATCCAGTGAAAGTTCACTACCATTGATGCTGATGAATCTGACGTCGAGCGTAGATTCAATCAGATCGTAGCATCAGCTGCAGAAAATCAAGACATTAACCGAAAAACCGCAGATCAGGTATAACATGCGCGGCTCGTACGCATTCAATGGTAGACAAGAAATGTGGGTTCGATGGATTTTTATTTTATTTTATTGAACCAACCGAGATAAACAAAGACAACCGAGATTGGGACAAGGAGTTCAAATCAAAAGACAGATATAATGCGGCGACCACGGGGAGAGGAATGGGGAAGATCGGAATAAGGCGTCAAAGGAGGGGATGAGTCATGCAAGGAGGGAAGGGGGGGGGGGGGCTTAGAGTCGAATCAGGCGTTCGCAGCAATGGGCACACGAATCGAAGCATTTGGCGTCGGGAACGACAGTGCTCATGACGATCGTCATCTTGAAAGGATAGGACATGGCTATTAAACATGCATCGTTCAGATGAACTTCTTCGAAGCAATGAGAGAAGAGCTTGGGAAGGATTTCCTTTGCCCGGAATCCCCGAGCAGCATTATGAGACGTGGTAGATCCGCCAATGGCGAGGTGTCTGAGGTTCACGAGAGGAGAGCGGAGTCGGGTCGAGGGCACTCTATCCTATACAAATGTAAACTGAGAAATGAACAACGAAAAGGGGGGGGGAGTGGTCACCTTGAAGATTTGTCCAACAACTTCTGCGGAGTTGAAGAGTGTCAGAATCTCATTGACACCAGTACCCTTGCTTCCGGATGTCATCAGGGTACACAGTGATTGACAGAAAACACTATTTCCTCCATCTATCGATACACCCCTGATGACAACCTTGGACGTATACCTTAGAAGGAACAGATCATCGGCAACCAATACATCGAGATAACTCACGATGCCAGCTTATCAGCAACACACTGTAGGAACACTTCGACGCTAGACCTCTCGTCTTGTGAGTGGGGTCTTGTGAGACTTCGACGCTAGACCTCTCGTCTTGTCGTCTCACGGGGAAGAGCAGTGTGACGTCGCGATGGGCACCGACAAGCAGCTGGACAGCGGCCTGGGAAGGGGTAAATGGTTGAAACGACACTGAATCGTAATGCAAACCTCGGGATATTGGGCGGCACGTAGGGAGGATTTGATGTCACTCAAATAACGCGAAAACCCATCGGAAATCTTATTGTTCTTCACCAACAGACTGACCACTTGAACAGGTCTGTACGGATCGACATTATCTATCGATGTCTTAATCTTCACAAGCAGTCGCCTGTGGATCAGGATAAGTCGCGTGAGAAGCCCATCGAAGAATTCTCTGGCATCCCCAGGATTGGTGAAATTGGACGTCGCAGCTTCGGCATTGATGGTTCTCAAATCCGCAAGCCAAACAGTATCATCTTGTCTTGAATCCAATCGGAAGGCACTCAACACGCCCTTTGCCCGACAATACGACGTCATCGCCGGCGTTCCTAGAGAGGAAGATGTCCTGCAATGAGAAAATTTATTCGGAAATGAAACCGCGGCTAACCTTAATCACGTCGTTCGCGACATACTCGAAACAGTATCCCGCAACGAGGTCTATGCCAGTGTGAATGGGAAGGTAGACGTCAAACAGACGAGCCTGGAGCACACATCGTCTTATGATGGATGAGTACGAGTCAAACCTCGATGTAAAGGAGGTGCTGAATGTATCCGTCGACGAGATGCTCGAGGCGATAGACGTCCTCGGGAAGTGTCGAGAACGGAATAAGATCCATGCTTGGCCAAGCCTCTGACAGGCCTCGAAGGAGCAACCATACGCCTTCGAATGGGCTCGATACGACGTCGCTTCGATGTCGAAGAGCATCCAAGTACTTGAACACCATGTCGCCCTGAACACATTATGTTAGAAATAAGGAGAATGTGGAATGTGATAATCCAACTGACATAGTGATCCTTATATGTCGTCAGATAGCTGTTAAGCCTCAGAGCGAAAAGCTGAAACTCCCTTCCGAAGCTAGACAGACCTGCATCACCTCCCAATAGTCCATACAGTCCTAGAATAGTCGTTTAAGCTTAGCCAAATCACGGCTCACTACCTCCACCGTCGTCCATCTTGCAAAGTCGCTTGCTCAGATCGTACGAGTCTACGGCGTCAACAGGCGACGATAGTCGCTTCGAGAGGACAGAGACAGTTTGTCGGTGCGTCTCACCAACATCCGACAGCATCTGAAATGGCCACAGATATGATTAAATCAAGACCAGGAGGGAGGAAAATATAGAGATAATCGAACCGGAACGGAGACCGGACGAGGAAAAGAGAAAACCGAGAAAGGGAGAAAATCGGACAGTTTATTCATGGACACAGTGGACAATATATATGACGTCAAAGTGCTACTTGGATCCGGTCGTTGGCTCCTCGAGATCTTTCATATCGGAACCATCATCCGCACTGGTGAACAACTCATCTTCGACGTCAAAAGAATCGATGGTGATCTGCGATCCGACGCCATGGGAGGCGAGCGTAGCATCGTCGTCATTCGACGCCGCATCCCTGCGAGCCTCCGAAAGGCAGAATTCCAGGTCATTCGGAGCCGGTCCAGCGCACATTGCATCCTGAAAACATCACTAATAGCTTGGAGATATTGACAGCCGGAACCTGCCACATGGCTACTACAACAAACGTGCTGTCAACAACGTACCATTAAAAAACTAACCGCCCACTTGATGCAGCTAAGGAACGGTTCCACGGAGTCTCTGACGTCGGGCTCATGTCTCACCAGTTCGGCGACCGCTTTCACCCCATTCGAAATGGAGAACAGGTCCCGATAGAAACCGGCTCGCTTGATCTTGTTGATAGCAGTACATACCTGGAAAATGTTTATCTAGCAAAATGTAAACGACATAACGGCGACGACAATGGAACGACGAAATGGGCAGAGGGGGGGGGGGGGGGGGTGAGCACGAGGCGTCAATAAATAGTTTCAACCCTAAATTTACATGTGATGTCACGACTCAAGATGGAATGAACAACAGATCTAGGATCAGCCCCATCTTCAATGGGGAAGAAGACGACGAAACTAGCAACAGACTTACAATCCAGAGCGAACTGGAGATCATAAAGAAGCGGCTTGAAAGAAGCGACATGAGACTTATGAAGAATTGACACAAAGACTGTTCGGATCTTTGTCTGACCGGAACACTTCCTATTATAAGGGATGGCCATATGACGAAACGAGGAATATGACGTCACAACAAAATCGGAAGGCTTCCTCTCGACAGTTGCGTACGGAACGGAAACGTCGCGGAAATGCTGAGGCATGGGATCTAACGTGACGTGAGTGTAGTTGAAGTTGACTTTACGATACCCCTGTAACCGCAATGAAATAACGGATAATGCGGAGACTACTGACCGTCGAAATTTTATCCCACATTGCATACGAAATGGGACCGGTTGGCGCGATGAGGACAGACTTGAGAACTACTCTACTGATCAATCCCTTCTCCTTGGCGCGAGTGTCAATAACAATGGATATTAGAGGCGCCTAGAATAAGCTGTACGAGCTATAATAGCACACAAAGTCTCACCAACAGCTCCATTTGGGCATCGGCCGGATGAAGAACACAGACCAAGGGATAGTTGACGCCGGCGTCAGCGATCTTGTCGACGGAAGCGAACGCATTTAGACGTCGAATTGAGGGGCATATGTCGTCGACGGAGAAATCCCAAGGAAGCGGTCGGGGGAATTGCTTCTCCCACTCGTCGAAGAAACCCATCTCACGACGAATCAGAGAAGGAGATGGAATAGGATACGGAGTAGGGGATGGGCCAGGTAGTCAGTGGACGTCAGAACCACATATATCGACAAAATCAGATCGAATTTCAAAACCAACAATTTATCAGACAGAAAACTTAACGTGAGGAACAACAGAATAGACGTCGAAAAGCTAGACATGTGGCGTCCAAGAACAGATGACGAAGCTATCATCTACGGAAATCACCGGGAGACCACCGAGAAGTCGAAACCCTAAATCTCTTAGGTGAACGAACCCCGCTATCGGACTTGTCATCTTCATCGGAAGTCTCGTCGAGCTGAGTTGGCAATCGGGCGACTCGAGGTACAGGACGGGCAGAGGGTGCGGGAGGGGCGGAAGGGGCAGGGGGGATGGATGAACGAGTGCGACGTCGAACGGGCTCGGGAGAATCGAGCACCTGGCAAAATCATGAGTAATAAATGGCTAATTATATAAACGGCCACTCACAGCAGGGGCAACGGGAACGGCGACATGGACGGATGAACGGGTACGGCGTCGAACTGGGTCCGGAGTCTTGAGAACCTGACAAAACGACCGAATCATTTGCAGCAATGACATAGGAATTGCAGTAAAGACTCACCGTGGGTCCGATGGATACGAGAACAGCAGGCAGCACCGGATGGACAGGATCCGCCGTCTTCTAACTCTTATCCTTACTCTTCTTGAAGGCATTCGACGACGTTCCATTCTGCCTCCTTACAGATGCACGAGTAGGGACGTAGTTCTGACAAGAATTAGGTATGAATTGCCTATTTCGGTTTTCAGGCATATGCCGAAATAAAACCAACCTCAAACTCATACACGATCTTGCTGAAGTCGACCGCACCCGGACGAGCTGCATCCTGCCTCAGCTTCTTCAAGACAAGTTTGCGCATGCGTCCAGATTTGTCGCCGCGCAGAAGTGACTGAGAGAATCTTTGGCCCAGCCAATCTTTGGCGTGCTTGATGACGGCGTTAACCCTATCGGCGACGGGGCAATTTCGAGCCAGCCGACCTCGCTTGCGGAGAGCATTAGCCACAACCATCTCCTGTTGCGTGCCTAACTGGTCGCCATGGTCGTCAGTGGGAGAAGGGACTTTCTTGGCGATCTCCACACACATCTCATAGAGACTCGGTCCTGATGAAAAAGGGCGATAACGGACACATGAACACTGATCACCCACCCTCAGCTATGGCGTCGCCAGTGTAGAGCGATCTGAGGTCTGCCTCGCGCTTAGCATTCGCCATTCCATTCAACAGGAGCTGGCGGTACAGCTCCTCAGAGTCATCGGACCAATTTTTGACGTCCCTCTCCATCGGCTTCACATTCTTCGCCATCTCAACTCGAGCCTCCCGCCCTCCCTATAGAATTAGAAAACAATAAGAACGTGACTAGTCGACCATTCTCATACCGGCACAAAGAGCGGAATCCCAGAAGCCATCTCGTCGTCAGTAAGGGGGATCAACTCGCGACAAGTGGAGAGGAGATGATTCACACGCAGCGACAGAGGCTCGGCGAACCGCAAGTAGGCCTGGTTGCTGAACTTGATCTCTGAAAAGGCAACCATTATATGGGCACATTAATATAGGTACACCAACCTCCCGCACGATCTTTGAAAATCATGAAGTAGTGTTGGTGGGAGATGTATTTGAAGTCGAAGGCACCCCAGTGTTCGCCGATGACGGTAGCGAACTCATAGTAGACGAATTGGAGATGGGCACGAGTGTTCTTCACAGTCTCGAACGTAGCAGCCAGATCTGCAAAAGCAACTGTTATCAATACAATGAGAACTGTCAGGATCAAGAGAAGCCTCCTCACCATGTGGCGTCCCAATGTCTCCCTCATCGATCCGACGACACAGCGCACCGAAGTGAACGTCCACGCTGTTATGCGTGTGACCCACAGTCGGGAACAGAAGATGGACCTCAGTGAGTCGGGGGATGAGCTCCAATATGACGCCGAATGCACGAAGAGTGTGAATGCTCTTGTTAACGCTGGCGTTGTCGAGAACGACACAGATGCACGAGGGGACATAGGAGACGTCGGAAGACCGAAGAACATGTAGAATGTTCGAAATGAGGGCATCCGTACGAGGTGGTCCTCCCCACCCATAAGGATAGAGAAAGTCGTGGTTCATCAAGCCATATCCCGACGCATCAGCGATATCCTTGTCAGCAAACTCCATTAGTGCCTCCTGCGTCTCTTTCCGTTTGGCGTCATTGAGCACAGACGGAATGGGGATGGCCTTATCCTTCTCCCGCAACTCCTTCTGCTGTGCAACAACAGCCTTGCGACGCTTACGATCAGCAGCCATCTCACTAGCCGACGGCCTCTCATACACTGCCTGAGGGACACTCATTTGGAGTCCAGTGACGAAACAGTCCAATCTGTCGACCGTCTCATCCTGCTTCTCCTTCTCGTTTCCTCGCTGAAAGTGGACACATAAGCCAGCCGTGGGGGGAAGAAATACCTTGCACTTGTCCTTGGAAAGACTATCTGCAGCGAAGGTCAAGACGGAGAGTGGATTTCTTGCTGCCGTCTCAAATGCGGAGTACATGATGAAGCGCTCGGCCCTGAACGGAAATGATTGAAATGAATACGAACAACAAGAGAGCCCAAATTAGACACAACTTACGCGATATGATCTTGATGATATCTCCTCCTCCGCGAGAGCAGCTCGAGAGCAGTGAGAATGCCTCGTCTACGACGAGTAACTCCATCAGGCGTCACACGTAGATCACTTGACGCTTCAGATAACTGTTGGATAACGTCCACGTCCTCGTCGTCGCCTTCGACGTCTCCATCAATAACAAGGCGGCGTCGAGCAATAGCAAGGGCAGCGGCTGCATTTGCAGCATCCATGTCCTCCTCCATCGCAGTCCGAGCAGGAACGGGGGAGCGAATGACGTGGCCAACGATAGCATCATTGTAAGCCTCATCCAGCAGAGACCTCCAAGTCGAGGGTCCATCATCATCCTCCACCGCGTCCTGACGAACTCGTCGCTGCACCCGAGAGGACGTCGAGGGTCCATCGTCGTCCTCCACCTCGTCCTGACGAACTCGTCGCTGCCTCCGATAAGACGTCGAGGGTCCGTCATCGTCCTCCACCTCATCCTGATGAACCCGATAAGGCGTCGAAAGTCCGTCGTCGGCATCCTCATCGTCCTCCACTTCGTCCTGACGAACTCGTCGCTGCCTCGGATGACACGTCTCTCCATCCCCTCCATTCTCTCCAGGCGCCTCAGCGTCATCGTCTTGACCGGGTGGCAGGGCGAGGTCGTGCTCATTCAGGTCGCCATGGATGTACAAAACCAACCGTCTCCGGGGTGAGATCCAATTGCTCGGAATTGAGAACCTCGCGAGGGGTGATGTTCAAGGGATCATGTCCTTTTGGAACGGTGTTGAGCAGCTCAACGAATCGTTCCAACTCCACGTCACTATCGGGCACGACCTCCTCGATGGAAATACATTCGACGTCCACTCCCCTCGCTTTCGCAATCTTCTTCTGCTCATTCGGATAACGACCTTTCTCCTGGCGATAACACTTCGGCGATGCACGAGTGCAGTATAGGCCACCTTACGGTCCCTCATGGGCGGGTCGTTGACGTATCGAAGAATCGACGTCATGTTCCGATACTCCTTGCCCATGGTAATGCAGACGTAGCATCTCATGAAGCTGTCACACTGAAATCACAACGAACCATTTCCAAGTAACGCACACATCCTCTCATCATCACGGCTACTCACCCCACGACGTCGAATGCTCACTCCAACCCAATCCAACAGAGTCTTCTCGCCTAGACGTCCACCATGTGCATCGGTACGGAGACACCACCTGTAGAAGAAACACATCAAGGAGTGTGAAAAGGAACGAGGTACGAACTGCTTGGAAACTCCACGTGGGAGCATTAGATGTCCATTGAGAGGGTTGTACTGGCCATGCAGATCTGCATCAACGGCAATCCTGGCAATTGCTCGACATGTGTTGTCGCGCAGATATCCAGCATTCCCGAATCGATGAGTCACAGTCGGATGACCGAGAACGACATTGGCCAACACAGATTCAAAACTGCAAGCATAGATATCACATATTGAGGTGAATAAGGGTTGCAGTAATTTACTGCCAGTGGACGAGAGTCAATCACAAATGCATACCTGGTAGTCGAGAGAGCAAGGATGTCGTTGAACATTTGACGGCACACATCAACGTTGAAGATTTTGCGGTCGACCACCACACCCATATAGTCGCCGAGATTCTTCATATTCCCCAGATCAACCCTGGAAATTGCGTATATGGAAGACGGAAAGGGAAACAATTTCGAATCGGACCTGGTGAGAACGAAAGCCTCGATGGTCTCAATGAGACGGGCTCGATTGATGCAATCGTGAGACACAGCATGGATGAAACCGCAACGAATGCGTACAATGTCCATCCTGAAATTAACATTTCGTCATCACTCAATTTCGTCATAGCAGATAGGTTAATATAGACATCACGATAATACAATCCGGAGAAC